>JAOUQZ010000051.1:17523818-17534797 GCA_028564935.1 Neosilurus hyrtlii
GTGTGTGTGTGTGTGTGTGTGTGTGTGTGTGTGTGTGTGTGTGTGTTTGTGTGTGTGTGTGTGTGTGTGTGTGTTTTCATTACTTGTTTTATCTTTTCTCAAGTTTCAGTTGCACATTAAGCCGGTTAATTAAAACCCACCTACAGATGGATTCTTCCGCACAACCCTTAACCCTGAGCTGCTCAGTTGTATCCTCTCTCATTTGTAAGTGGCTTTGTACAAAAGCACAATACAAGTAAATGTAAATGGACTGGTAGTGGCTGGTGTCCACTCATTTGAACTAAAGCTCACTCGTCTCTCTCATGCGCCCACCCTCTTCCTGTCCAGTCCATAACAGTTCACCCCACCATTCCAACACCTCACATGCTGCACTGTGCTGCGCTGTCCGGAAAACAACAACAGGAAGTGGAAACATTGGAGCAGGAAGTGCAGTACCTCCCTTAGTTAGTCATTAAGGGGATCCTTTACTCTCTAAAAATACAACTGACTAACGTGGAAACGCTTTCAGCTTTCTACTATACAGTAAGTCTGGAAAAAAGACTTCCTAGAAGACTTGTCCCACTACTTCCTTTATCCTTCTTTGTCTATTCTTTCTTTAGCACCTCTTCCTGCTCTAGTTTCTCCGCAATGTGTCCAAATCCCAGAGTCTCTGTGTTCCCATTAACCCCTGCACCCACAAATTTATACATTGTTACCAAATAGCTTATCACAGTCAAACAAAGACAAGAAGTAAGAGAGAGTGAGTAGAGAAGCAGAAATATTTAACATTCAAAAAATATGTTAAAAAGGGGCCAGAAAAGATAGATATAACAGAGCGGGAACTTGTGAAATGCCTACACACTCAGGATCTGGTCTAGAGACAACTGATGACACACTGGCGAAGAATGAGAGGGAATGAGAGTGAGGTAAGTACAGAGTTTAAGTGACTGGATTCCTCTCCGAATACCAGCATTAGGTATGTCACACTCAGGTAAGGACAAACATACACACATGCATGCAAGATTCCGGGACACCACAACACTTACACACGTGGACACAGTGTCACACACAAAAAGGCGTTGGGAATCGACATCACATCGCACTGAATTATAGGATCATTCCACCAAGTTGTTAGCTACAAACACATTCACACACACACACACACACACACACACACACACACACACACACACACACGTTCCTTTTTTTACTGCTGTTCTTAGATTTTTTTAAAGGTAAAGCTAACAAAAAGAGATTGTAGTCTATCTAGCTATATTAGCATGTATACAGAGAATTTCTGAAACTGAATAGAATAATCTTTTATTCCACTAATGCCTCCTACATTACCACACATCAGGTCATATCTAATGTGGGGCTTCAGTCTTTTAAGTAATAAAAAAATAAATAAGTAACTTAAAGCCTCATGGTCAAATTGATGATTGCAGCTAATGTTACCGCGACAGAGGCCTAATTGTTCTCCACAGTGATTTAAATGCATAACCATTAAAATAAGCAGACATGTTTAAGCACATAACCATACACTTAAGTATAAACAAATAATTAACAAAGGCCAGTATTCTGTACATTTCAGTATTCAGTAAACCCAACCTTTCCCCCATGAATAATGTAAATAATAAGTTACTAAAAATATAAACTAGTATTATTGTTATAGTGACAGAACCCCACATGACATAACAGCATGAGGTGGGTAACTTTTTGCCTTGGCTAATTAAGCCTTCACATCAGCATACAAGTTCACTTTTCTATTAATGTTAAACAGAAGAAAATCAAACATCAATAAAAGTGTAAAATATCCATGTCCCAGTGGAAATGCACTGTCAGGAATACTGACGCTTGATGATATTGCGAACCACTCATAGCAACATATTCAACAAGCACACAAATATATTGTGAATTTCTTCCTCTCTACAAGTCAGTAGTGACCCTCAAAGCAGCAAGTCTTATGTAAGGCACTGGAGGTGTAAACACAACGCCAACAGAGCAGGGCACCAAGGCATGCCAGCACAAACCCTACAGGTAAACAACACTTCAACCTCGAAATATCTTCCTGAATTAAAAGCACTCGCTACCACCAACAAATCCAATACACATGCAGGGCAGTTTGAATTAAAATACCAAAAACCTAAACCAAGTTTGTAAGTAAGAAAACAAGTAATGGGCAGTGGTGGCTCAATGGTTAAGACTTTGGGTTAGTAATGCAAGGGTTGGGGGTTCAAACCCCATTACCACCATGCTGCCACTGTTGGTCTCAATTGCTCAGTTGTATGAAAAATAAAAAATGTGAGAAGAGAGAAGAGTGTCTGCCAAACGCTGTGAATGTAACCATGGCAGACTGTGACTGAAGAAGAACACTTATGCAATCATAACCTGATGTTTCGTCAATTACCCTGACATCAAATACAATAAATAAAAGTACTAAAACGCTTATAAAGTACATGGTTGACTATTTCAATCATCTAAAATGATTTGTATCTAAGTCAGTGAGGAAATACATAAAACACATAACAGAAACCTTCCCAATTCTGATGGATGAATGCAGTATAAACTTTTTTTTATGATAGCTTACCCTATGCAGATGCCAGTGCAGCATGTTCTTCCTGGTGAGCCATACATGACTGTGTGGGACATTTAAGTTCCTCAAAGCTGCCAGCCATATACAGCGTGGCTCAGGATCACTGCAGTCCACCCCCACTGGGAACTCAAAGCACCATTCCTTACCAGCCGGAGCTGGAACCCCCGGCACAAAGTGTCTCATAGCCCACATCCCTACTTAAAGTCACAACCACCACTTGACAGGAATAAAAGAGTCAATCCTTCACTGGAATCATATCTACAAACAAGTATGTGCTCACTCTTCCATGGACATGAGCATCTGTACTCAAATATAATCTCCAAAATATTCCTAACGAACAAGATTCTGTTCAGATTGAATCATGTTAATCCTGTCACTAAAACAGACCCATCTGTTAAAAAAAGTAGCCCTCCAGTATGGATTTCCTCGAGTCCCAGAGTGATCTTTTTGCCATGTTCTTTCCAGAACAACCTGAATTGTATATTTGGTGATTTCCAGTGCTGATTAAGAGGTGATCCTGTTCCTCACGTCAGACATGATTGATGGACAGTTAATGCAGTCAGCTCCAAAGTAAATGCTCTCTTTTGCAATGCTTCGCATTTTCCAGGCTTCATTTTGTGTGGATTCACTATTAAATAAACTTTGTTGCTAATGCTCTGCTTAAGTTTTCATTCCAGTACAGAAACAAATGTTGAAAAAAGTCTTGCCAAATGTTGCAATTAACAATTCTTTATAACTATGCAGTGTGGAAGGTTTGACATTCATCACTGCAGGAGGGTCTTCAGTGGTGCTTTTCCCCAGCTGTGTTTTCCCATCCAATTATGTGTCCATAGTAAAAACATTGCTAACACCCTTTTTTTCCCAAATCAGTGGGACTCTTTTGCCTTTTACATAGCAGTCCTACCGTTCTTGTTTCGTTCATTATCCACTGATGATGAAGTCCTCAGCCAGGTACTGGACCATGTGCTGCAAGCAACTATTATAGAGGCTCTATAAAGTGGAAGAACATTATACTTGCTCACACAAAGTCTCAGCCGGTGCCCTTATCCACTATGCAGTCAATATCCTCTTCCAGAGTTCCTCTTTCAAATCTTCCACATAACTGTAGTCCTCCTGTTTATTAAGCCTGTAAAACAGCCATTAAAGTGACTGGTGTTTCATCCTTTCCTGCAGCCCTTCCTCTAACTCCATCCCTCTATCCACCTTTCTGCTGCGCTTGTCTACTGTGTCCTTCCTAGTGCATCCTGCTGGTGGTGTGATCTCTCTCTCTCTCTCTCTCTCTCTCTCTCGCTTCTCTATATCTCTGTCGACTCCTTTTAGACTCAGCAGCCTCGCTGTCACTGCTGGATCCCTGATATAGTAGGAGGAACGCACCCACCATCGGAATTTAGGACTAAGAGGACAAAAGTCTGGGTTTTAGTGTGTATACATGTGTGCATTGTTTAAACAATGTCAGTGTGAGAGAAAAAGTTCTTTAAAGGTTCAACTAAATTTCTGAATTCTGCGCCTAGTAATTCTTAAAGAAAGTGGTGAGAGACTGAAGCTGAATCTTTTTAAATGGTCAAGAGTGAGGCAGATTGTTGACACAAGACAACAGACTTCACAATGTTATGGACCAGTCTGCTTTAATGTTGCCCTTTACTTTTCCTCCAGATGAAGAAAAAGAGTATACACACACACACACACACATAGATATATAGACAGCCATGGAAAAAACTAAGAGAGCACTTAATAAAGGGAATATCCAAGAGGTCTCTTAATTTTTTTCCATGGCTGTATAGTGTATGTGTGTGTGTGCGTATTTTTTTACATTTAAATCAGAAGAGGGTAAGAGGAGTAGGCAATTGGAAGATAGATGATGACAGAGAATACAGAGCTACTACACAAATATAGCCACTGTGACAATGCCATCACTGACAGAGAGAAACAATGGGACACGTGGGGCCAATTCAGTCAACACACACACATGCACACACACACACACACACACACACACACACACACACACACACACACACACACACAAACACACACACACATCAGAAACACATATCCTCACTTCAATCACAACCTCAAATTAGGTTTCTGTCTGACATTCATCTTACAAAAACCTGTAGTTCATTATTAAAATGTAATAAATCAAAAAAGATTCCAGTGATTAAAACCAGGGAGACAGGAGTGGGCAGTTACAGTACATGACCACTGGAGGACATCAGCACACAGTACACACATCGTATTGCCCTAATCCTTTATAACTCACTTATTAGAGTTCTGAGACAGTAATTCAAATTTTGTGATTTCCTGATTATTGCATAGCTCTATACTAGGAATGCCTGAAATGTATCCTGTGTCTTGTATGCAGCTTTAGCTAAAAGCATGGGGCAGAGTAATAAATAGTATATGGAAACTGACTAAATCATTATACTATAACCTACGATATACAGGTTAACTGTAAAAAAAAAAAAAATTACAGAACAGGTCTGTGTCATTAGCAATATAATACTAAATAAACATGAACTATGAATGAACATGAACTGAAAGTCAAATACTGTGCAGGACACTTTGTGCCAAAAGCTTTACTACCACACAGCAGTGTTAGAGAAACAATTCACATGGTTGTGCAATGTGTAGGAATAATTTGGCATCCTTCACACTTTTGTGAAAATACAACACACACACACACACACACACACACACACACACACACACACACACACACACAATGATATACACATCTGAATGGCAGGAAAGACCTATATAGCCATGATGATAATTAGCTGACTCCGCCTCCTAAAGCCTCTGATAACCTTAAGTAGACTGGGCTCTAATGTGTACACATCAAACGTTCCCACAAAAAATAAGTAATCACTTAAATGTAATAAACATGGAGTGAGTAGGACAGATAATTTAATGGTTGTTACATCATTGCTGTCTTGACTTGGTTGGAGTTTCTTGTTAGAATCAAAAATGTATAATGACTACACAGCTTGTGTTGTGGTCAAAAAGTTTCTGTAACGAATGAACAAAGAGTAGTGCAGTATACACAAAAGCACCCTTGAAATGCTTCAGCACAGCTACGCTAATGAAGCATCGAACACTGCATGATGTTCTGCATGTTTTTCAGGCATCAAAAGAGTAGGATACTACTGGAGGACAACATTCTGCCCCTGGAGAATAAGTATGATGATATAGAAAGGACAAATTCTAACTAGAGCCAAACTGACTTAGCAGTTAATTAAAATAGTGCCCAGATGCAAAAAGATACTCACTCCCTGTGTCCGAAATCACTTATTTACCAACCCTAATCACTACATAGGGAATAAAATGCCATTGTGAGCTGGTGGTTTACTGCTGCCTTATATTAAATTTAATTTGAGGCTTTGGATCAATGTCTTTTCTTGCACTGTAACTTTAATATATTTAGTTAAGACATTAATCAAGACATATCTTACTGTACATTAGACACTGTATTCACTTTGTTAACACTATATGTCAGAGTACCTGCCATATTGGTAGTAGCAAGTTCGGTGCGGAAACTGAGCTCTTCGGAATAAAATGAAGCACTAAAGTTTACGTGTACACAGTTTTGATTAATTGCTTTTTATATTTAATAATGTCTGTTCATTTTAGTGACGCCAGTGGCAATCACTGGGACAAAATGATCAATGTGTGCAAATCAAAATAGTACACTGACCCGCCTCAGTGTTTACCCTAATTGATTCTTTTCTAAATAGTTTTTGCATAGTTTGGTGCTTTGTTTTGGGTCACTGTCATGTTGTGTGAGGAAAGTGGCTCCAATTAAGCGCTGTCCTCAGGGTGTGGCATGGTGCTGCAGATTGAAGTGATAGCCTTCCTTGCTCAAGACCCCTTTTACCCTGTACAGCTTGCTCAATTTACCACTACCATAGCACCCTTAGACCATCACATTTTCCCCACCATGCTTGAAAGATGGCATCAAGCAGTTGCACCTTACAGATGTTATTGAGGTGTTTGTTACCCAAACACCTCAAACATAGATTCATCAATTTATAGCACTTTCCCAATCTTAATCTTTTCCCTTTATTGACCAGCCTCCGATATGGCTTTTTTGCAACTCTGCCTAGAAGGCTAACATCCAAGAGTCTTTACTGTTAAATCTGAGACTGGTGATTGTGAGTACCATATAATAAAGCTGCCATTTGAGGACCTGTTAGGAATCTGTTTCTCAAAGTAGAGACTCTGAAATGCTTGTCCTCTGGCTCAGTTTTTTACTGGGGTCTCAGGCTTTTCTTTCTATCCTGGTTAGATTGAGTTTGTGCTGTTCTGTGAAAGGAGTAGCACACACGTTTAATATCCTCAGATTCTTGGAAGTGTATGGAACAGTCTTCATTTCTCAGAATAAAAGTAAACTAATGAATTTTAAGGGAAAAAGGTTTTTTTCTGACCATTTTGAGTCCATAATCAAATGTAGACTATACAGATACGCAACTAGTCTAAAGAAGGCAAAATGTATTGCTTCTTTAATCAGCACAACATTTGTGCTGACATGATTGTAAAAGGGTTTATGTCAATGTGTTTAATGTATTAAATGTCAATGTTGTACACTACTTTTAACAATGCATTATGAGGTACATTAAGCATACTATTCTCATTACATTCTGACAGCACTACAAAATGCCGACTTCATTATATAGTGCACTATACAGTGAGAACTGAGCGATTTGAGTGTGTTGTTGAGAGGCAACAAGCTGATCTCTACTGACTTCTTTATTCAATTCGTTAAAAGTGTGATTGTGTTTCAAACTAAATGAGTATATCTGCGTCTTATCATAGCTTCAACAAAATTGGGACTGTATGATGTTTGAAATTTTGCAGATTTCACCACTACAAATCAAATGATATCTTCCCTACCTGAACGGAGCACTACTGCACATGCAATGGGCCACAACTCGCCTCCTGTACAAAGTCATAGCGAGATACAGTGACCCAAAATAACACTTTATTAATCTCAGATGAAGCCAGTAATCAAACTTAACCTGTCCTTTGAGTATATGGAGACATTGTGAAAGTTTCGTGCTGATACGCGACTCATTTTTTGAGTTACACTCCTTAAACCTCCAGATTGGACATGGACAGAGAACTGCCAAAAATAATTTTGTTTTAAATTTAGCATAAACAAACATAATTATACCTTAATACATTTCTGAAAAATATTTAAAACTTAATACAGTCCTGAAAAACTGAGCCAACACTGAAATTACATATTTGTAGGTATAGCGGCAAAAGGATGTAACAGCCAAGAATACATCATTACCAGTTAATGGTGATGCTTTGTCTGTACACCAGATAATTTATATCAAATAATAAGTTTTATAACTAATAAACAGCTCAGCCCACACTGCCAAGGCCATTAAAGCTTGTCTGGAAAAGAACAGCATCAAGCTCCTGTTCTGATTTCAGATTTGAACCCAATAGAGAACATCTGGGCATACATCCAACATAAATTAGTTGGATGAAACTTTAGTAACACCACTGAATTTTGGGAGGCTGTAAAGTATGAGTGAACGAATTTGGACATTTCAAGATGCAAGAAACTTTCAGCGAGTCGAACCAAGAGACCTAAATTTTGCGAAAAGATAAAGGGAAAGCAATTTCATATTGACTTTTTTTTTTAAGAATTTGCATACTTATTTAATATCTTTATGTTATAGTTAATAATTACAAAAAGTTTGGAAAATACAGACATGCCGAATTTTTTTTGCCCAGGAGTGTACTTTACCAATGGCATTTCCGAAGGCTTTTTTGTATGCATGAGCAAGTGTGTGTCTCTATAAAAAGAAGATATAGTTGGACATTATAAACCAACTAAATTACTCCATGTAACAAACTGGTGTGAGAAATCAGTCATGTCACAGTATGTTAGCCCAATGTACTAGCCCCCGTCTGAGCTGAGAATTTAACCCTCCTGCTTTTTCCGACCAGAGAAAGTGCTTTCTCTATCTCTCACCTCCCTTTGAGCTCCTGTCAGTCTTCACAACGGGTCCCTAGAAATACATATAACTTACCATCCACCTCTGTTCAAATAGAGAGCCTGAACAGTTGCGCCTGACCTTTCACCTATGACCTACACAGGACACAGCCCCTCCCATGACACAGGAGCATGTCTCACCCCACTCTGAGCCTAGCAGAGAAAGAGGCTTATTGTCACCACTGCATTTCAAAGACAAGACCAAGCCTGCCTTGTACCTCCCACTCTCAGATATGAGCAAAGACCATTCAAAAGCCCACTCTCATTCCTTCTCTCCCTATCTTTCGCTCCCTCATTCACTAACACACATGCTGTTTTCCCTTGTAAGTATGGCAGTCAGGGTCAGCTTAATTTGCCTCCTGTCGGTCCAAAAACTCACGAGTAGCTCCCTGCTCCTAACAGACTCTCTAAAAAGGGGTGAAAGGCCAGACACTTAAAACTTTATCATAATGAGTTAAAGAGCCTCTCAGCCTGTCTTAAACAGGAAGTAAAAGTGCGATATGACAGGAGAACTTGAAACACATATAGACAGCTGATATAGTTTCACTTGAATGTTCTGACTGGATTTGGATTTAATTCTACATCTCACTTCTGATGTCTCCCCAAAGAAGTGAGTAGTTCTGTTCGGCCTATAATCTCCCTGACATAGGGAAAGGGCATTCCTTACTGAGACTTGGGAAGCTCAATGGATTAGCGTCATAGTATCAAAAGCTTGGCAAGATGGAGAGACTGTGCTGTCTTTGCCACTGCCTCTATTACACACAAATCACACGCAAGGGCAAGAGGTCAAGTTAATTATTGAGAAAAGTCTGCAGTGTACACAGTGATAACCAGCAACTCAAGGCCTCAATCCCATGGGAGAAAAATTGGCCTTATAAACTGAATGTCAGTTGCTCCACACTTATTGTTACACGAGCTAAAGCTGGTTCCTGCTTTATGGCTAAATGCTCTCTATTGCTGATGTCATTTAACTCGAGGCATCAACAAAGATTATACAATATTCATTAAAATGTAAGGCTAAATCAGGAAGGATATGGTGAGCCACTACTGTGGCATGTTCTCTTCACTCCCTTTCACTATATTAAACAGTCTGGGTAAAAATCCTTGCCTTTCATTTCAAAAGATTGGTGCATACTGTTGCTGTTAACTGCATCATAAAAGAGGAAACAAGTGCACTAAACACAAGGTCCTTCCCTATTTATTCAAGGTTGTTTAGACACTTAGTCACTCTATCTAATTAAGCAATGTGTTTTATCTATTCTTCGATTACACTTTATGGATAATCATTCTTCTGTCTCTATAATAAAATAAAATACATTTATTATTAGGACACAACCATCCAAAAAACTCATCTCTTGGTAAAAACAAATGTTGTTCTTCAGATATATGCTATATTAAGGCCAATATCACTCACATCAGGAGCAGTGGCGGGTGGCCCGGTGGTAGGGTGCTGGATTACTGATTCAGAAAATGACATGAAAATCACTCACATCAGCTATATAGCAAGGACCAATACGAAAACCAAAAAAAAAACAAGAATTAATATATATTCACCTTTTATTTTGGTGAGTGCTTAAGACTTAAAACGCACCATATAATTTTTGTCTTTGCAGTGGTTACCTCACAGCAAGAAGTTTGATTCCCGGGCTCGAGCGTTAATATGTGGAGTTTGAATGTTTCCTCCCACTGTCCAAAAACATGCACAGAAGGCTAACTGACTGTTCCAAATTAGCCCAAGGTGTGAGTGTGGATGGTTGTGTGTGTTGGGCCTGCGATGGCCTGGCAAGCTGTCCAAGGTGTACTCCGCCCTCGCCCAGAGTCAGCTGAGATGGGCACCAAGCTTCCTGCGACCCTCTTTAGAAATAAGCGGCTTAGAGAATTAATGAATTGATGAATCAGTGCACAAAAGCACATGAAGAGAATTCAAAAGGAAACTTAGTCAGAGTTTAGACTGAACTCTGATTAAAGTTTTCCACACTTACGGTAGGGCTGGGCCCTGAATTAGTGTAAAATACACTTAGCGCAGTCTCAGCAAAGACAATAAAAACAGCTGTCTAATGACACTGGGCTGAATTGCAACAAAGCTCAAACCACAGCTCTGCTAAAGAGAGTAGGGTTGCGGTCAGAATCCAGCCTTCCCATGTCTCTGAAGTTAACTTGCAAGGTCACACCCACGGGCAGTAAAAGTGTTCCTAATCAACAAAGAGAACGACAGTTAAAAAAAGAAAGAAAGAAAGAATGAAAAAGCAAATACTTTATGGTGCATCTGTGAAGTCTAACACTGTTTTGCATTCACCAAATAACAAAAAGACCCTTGGTAACTTTCATTCATTCTCTGAACCGCTTATTCCTAATTAGGGTCGCGGGGAGGCTGGCGCCCATCTCAGCCGACTCTGGGCG
>JAOUQZ010000051.1:17540785-17555720 GCA_028564935.1 Neosilurus hyrtlii
CACACACACACACACACACACACACACACACACACACACACACACACACACACACACACACACACACACACATAGGCTATCCCTAAAGCTAGACAAGAACTCACAGGTGTCTTATGGTGGAACCTCTGAACTGACCAGCAACACAGAACCACTTTCTTGTTCTCAATCACCAGGTGATTGCTGGTATGTCTTTTTTCTCTCTTTTTAGAGAACAATTAGTGGCATAGTTGTTGTTTTTTCTAAAAACTTTCTAAAAACTTTCTGATAAATAATTATAATCATATGCGTTAATTGATCACAATTACAATCTATAAATTATGTTTTGATGTCTTACTGGGAGAACTCTGGGCTTTAATAAGGACTCGCATCCTGATATCTCACATGTCTACTTGGAGATAGCATCTGGTAAATCCTCAGCCTACCATGCAACATTCTATTCCCAGGACTGGCAGGAAAACATCCGCGGCTGAAGTGCTGCAGTCACAGAGATTACTATAACTACATTGCATTATGGGGGGAAATGTATAGCATGTAGCTTTGACTCCTACACAAGAGAATAACAAGGTCAAAGAATGCATTAAACTCTTATCTGTTCAATGGCACAGTGCAGGAGTTATAACTTTTAAAATGAATAATAATAATAATTTAAAGCCACATAGCAGAAGAGTATGGTTCTGATTACATTAGCTGTGTAAACATATCAGTGTATGAGTGCGTGCAGATTCCTGTTTACCCCCACAGACCACAGAGCAGTGGTTATGCAAGACCTTTTATCCAACATCCTTAACCTTCACATATCTGTTATTATTTTATGCGTCGATCATCTACCCCATTTATTCTGCACTGATACGCATACACACACACACACACACACACACACACACACACACACACACACACACACACACACACACATACTCACACACACACACACACACTAGTACACAATAACCCTGTTACTCGACCCCCAGCCCTGCTCCTCTCTCTACTTATTTGGAAATGGGTGAAAAATACATAATATACTCTGGTATGCTTATATCCTGGAAACAGTTTGCTTTGTTTTCTCAGAGGCTCTGATTATTTAGAGGGGTGAGAGACTGACTCCCACCCTCACTCAGTTTCTTGTTTTGTAATTCCAAAGAACCAAACACTTTCGTCCACCTTGTTTCTCATTTCCTTCAACCCACTACAAGTCATTCTCCTCAAAAACTTTACCAAATAGCCATGATTTCATCCCCTCTGAAAGACATTACATCCCAAAATTGTATATACCCCTCCCAACCCGCATTTAGCAGGCATAAACACTGAATGTGATAAAAAGTTCTGATAGTTGCACCAGTGACAGGTTGTATGTTTTGATGCGGAAAAACAGTCACTCCCTTCATAGACCTAGCAACACTAGACACACTCTGAAGTCTGATCACAATGCCAAGAACCTGGTTTAGACCCATGAGTTGAAATCCATTAAGTCATTGGACTAGTGTTAATGCACTGCAGAAATGGTTGCATAGACGAACCAACAACTTTCCGGATTAGAATAAAACTCAACCAAAAAAACAAAAAAAAAACAAAAAAACAAAAAACATTCCTGAAGATATAAATACACATATGCACCTCACCCACTCAGAACTCATAGATGCCAAGACCAAGAGGAAGGTACCATGAGACGATCACTCCCTAGAAAAAATTTACTTTCCACAATGAACACTGAAGTAAATTTTATCTTGACCCATTTCAGTCGTCACAATCAACAGTCTGACTCTTTGAATGTACAGTAAGAGCGGCACTCTTTCTTTTCTTATTGCAGTGTGTATGTGTTGTTTAGAAGAGACAGAGAAAGTTAAGAAATGTATACAGACAGCTGTGCACCACAATGAGACCCAGTATTTCGCAGCTCTCACTTGTTATTTGTTGATCTGTCAATCACACATTAGACAGTTATGCAGTGTGTAGGCTCAAGCAGTGATGAAGCACTATTATGGTTCTATTAGGGCTAAGCAACTGAAACTAAATGAAACTGGAACAGAGCAAATGCTTTTGAAACAACCTCATTTTACTTTCAGAATCCAGACTGTAGGATACACAGAGAGATCATTACAGTGAATAAACAAACAGAGGGCATGCTCTTTGGGGAAAGCACTTTTAATAGGAAAAGAAAGCTTCTATTTCCAAACCTATTCATACAACCCGAACCCAGGAATGTGAAACAGTGCTACTGAGATACATATGAGGCAGGCCTGCATTGTTTTGAGTCTTGGATACAGCGTCTGTGTCTGTGGTTCGAGTGACCAAAGTGCGGTTTTGGAAAGTGACACAGAAGCTCCTTTAACTCAGCGTAATGATGTGTTCTGCCTATGGGGGGAAAAAAAGCAGGGAAAGACATCAGAAAAAAAGAGGGTGCGCCTACTCTCTCAGAGACAGCTGAGAACCCAGTGTGAAGATGGGAGGTCCGGGTGTGTGGAACTACATGCACATTGTTTGCTGCAGTATATGAAGCGGGGCCCCATTGCTCCAGTTACGTCCAGCAAAGAGAAAGAAACATCCGAGTTAATAGTAGGAGATAAATTACGAGAGAGAGAGAGAGAGAGAGAGAGAGAGAGAGAGAGAGAGAGAGAGAGATAATTGGCACAACAAGAGATCTGAGAGACAGGATGAGTTAGATTACACCCTGAGGGCAAAGAGGACCAAACTACACATAACAACTCAGCCTTCATCTCTCATCCACATGTATACGCAAACACTTACACACTCACTGCTCTCATAATTGCCCTGTTTCTGCACTTAAGAGCATTGTGACTGATGTCTTTCCTTTTTACTCTGAAGTCTTTCCACTCTCTCTTGCTGTCCATTTCCTCTTCAGTCATGCTTACTTTATTTTTTACCAACATTGTTTTTAATTCTCTCTCAGTTCCTAAATTCTGCCAGACCATATATACAGTAATGTCACAGATATCTCACGCTTGGGCAGAAAATCTGTACAAGTTGCACATAATAATTAGCATACAGCTTTCAAAGCATCATGCACACGGATTTCATATCTAAACACGTAGAAGTGAAAAGGACTTCTCGCAGTGCGGGTCTCACCACACTAAAAATAATCTCTAATCACTCTCTTGCCTTATATTATATTACATTATATTACGTTATATTTTTATATATCATATCATGCCACATTTTTTTATAACCCAAGCTAAAACACAACCAATGACACTCTATTCCCAGTGACCATAAACACTGTACACATCACATGCTAACAACAGGAACACAAAAAGAGGTGGGACCACGCTCAGTGGGCCAAGTTTCCCCAAAGCATCCTTGACCGCAGCACTAATGAAGTTACAACAATCAGTTTTTTCCTCCTCCGCATTCACAGCTACTGAGGAAGTTCCTGTCCTGTAGGCACTGGCGTGCCTTTACCTTAGAAAGTCTTTAGTTACCGTAACTACTGAATCATTATGTCTACTCTATTTTATGATACATGAGACATGTTCACATTAGCAGGAAATGAGGTTGCTGGGAAATATATACATATATATATGGCTTTCAGCTGACACACCCATAAGTCTATTGGTGCAGGCTCAAATGCATACAGACCCATTCAGATGGCTTGCTTTGGACACTTGGATAACATATATTTAAAAATTATAAATATATAATCATAAATAAATCTATATATTCAGAATTTGCACCTCTTTTCATCAGCACAGTTATTTAGCATAGTAAAGACACCAAACACTCAGTAATTCTCCCTCCTTTTCCCAGACCACCTCTGTCCCTCCTTCACACCCCTGTCTCTCAAAACACACTGTTGCTCCAGTGAAAGTTATCATGGCTCATGACTGTTAAAGCTACACTTTTATAGCTGCACCTCACCTGGTATAGCGTTACATGTTTACAATGTGTGTGTGTGTGTGTGTGTGTGTGTGTGTGTGTGTGTGTGTGTGTGTGTGTGTGTGTGTGTCTGTGTCTGTGTGTGTGTGTAAAGCAACCTTCAAACTATTCTGCCAAACCTCCTCACCTGAGCCATGTCCTCACTAAGCTTGTTGAAGCTTCCTAGATGCTGGCATGGCAATGATCCTCAGCTGTTTTCTTCATACCCAAGCTCCAGGTCAGGACCCACACTCTCATACTGCTGAACCTTTTCAAAAGCACCATGCTCTCCTATGTCTTTCCTGGTGTCTTCCTTCTATTGCAAGGGTTGTCAGGACTACTGCACAGAGCTTCACTGGTCTTCTCCCTCTGATGTATCTCCTTCTCTATCACTTGTTCCTTCAGATGGTTCTTGGGCGATCCTCCGATCGTGCTGCTCTTTCACGCACTCCTCTTACTCATTTGCTTGCTCACTCTCACTAAGCTGGTTTCATCTCTGTGCTTCAGCTCAAATGCTCTCTTCCCTCCCTTGCTTCCCCTCCTCCTCCTCTCCCCTCCCCCTGCCTCCCTCCTTTCCTCTGATGGTACAGTACACACACACACACACACACACACACACACACACACACACACAGCATTACCATCCTGAGAGAGGGGGGATCAGAGGGAGAATGAAAGGATGTGTCATGTGACTGAATTGCAAGGAGAGTATTGGACCCTTCAACAGTCGTCACGCCCATTGCTCCATAGATGGAGAAAGCGGTCACCGTTGACAACCACTACTACTGATCCTTTTGGTGCTATGGAGCCATATGGCTCCTATAGTTGTGCTTCCAGTCCGTCCTGTAGTTACAGCCTGAGGGAGTATGGGTAATGCAGTTTTCAGATTATCTCTGGAATGGCCATTTTGAATTGCCAGAAGAATACAGGCTATTAATTAAAAGAACCAAAAATGTACTCAGTGCATCTACTTGCATACACAACTCTCCTCTCACACACTCATTTATTCCTTTATTCTCCATCTTACACACACTCAGGACATCCTCTGGTGTTTCCTTCGAGCTCTATGACGGGAAACTCCCAGTCCTCAACAACAGGAAGCTTGCTCCTGCTGCGGCCCCATATTTCCCTTCAACACATCTCTCTGCCTTAAGAAGCTTTACATTGCAAAAGCAACACTGCAATAGGAAAACATCCCATTTGCAAAACCATACATCAAGTTATGTTCACATAAAGGCTTATTCATGAATATAATACATATTTGTTTAGACTCTAAACACAGAAGTAGGTTAGTGCCTTGATCATCCTGGTCATGTTACTAAATGAGGAAAATGGAGCAGAAATGGGTGTAATGACACCTCTGTGCTCCCATGCCCAGAGGAACAGTTTTGAAGCTACACAGACCACAAGACTTAATTCGATGGTGACATCTACTGGTCAGTTATGCTGCTTACATCAGTGCTGCCAGCTTGGGCAGGTTTTCACCCATACAAACTGTTTGGTAAAAGCCTAGAACTCCTTAAATGGTTTATTATTATTTAATTAGGGCGATTTATTTACAGGCAGTTGGCTATTAAGGGCAGAAAACACATCAATCCAAACTGGCAACAATGACAACATTTTTTTTCATAGTCTAACTAAAAAACATTGTATTTTTTGTCTGGCCTGATGCCTAGACTGCACTGATAATGATGATGATGATGAGGAGGATGTGCAGCAGATGATAGTACAGTACAGTGTAGGCATACAGTAGGGACACAAAATACAGTTCACTTCTATTATTTTCTGATTAATGTTCTGTTTTATTTGCAAATCAGCATAATCAGGGTCAAAACCAGGACACTACACTCTCATGAGGGTTTTAAACATGTAAATACAATTGGTACATTGGTTACAATTGTTGACATGTTAGAGACAGCTGTAACACTTTGTTCTAGTATAAATCAGGAATTTCCATGCCATAAAACTTTTTATTCCTGAACTTTGCACCTCTAGAACGCATTACTCTGTGATCCACTTGTATGGTATTTTAAGAAATTATAGCAAGTAGAAGTGAAATGTATCCATTCATGATTTGTTGATCCAAAAATGGCATTGTAACATATATAATGCATCACAACCCCCCAACAAATCAATGATTACAGAAATATATATTTAATCTTAAGAAAAGAGCAGGTGGCACAGTAGCGTAATGGTCAGCACGTCCATCTCACAGCAAGAAGGTCCTGGTTTTGAGTCCCATGCTTGGGCATTTCTGTATGGAGCTTGCATTTTCTACTTGTGCTTGCATGGGTTTCCTTCAAGGACTTCAGTTTACTCCCACAGTCCAAGGAAAATTGCCCCTAGGTATGAGTGTGGGTGGTTGTGTCTATGTTGGCCCTACAACGGTCTGGCGAGCTGTTCAGGGTGTGTCCCGCTTTTGCCCAGTGTTGACTGAGATAGGCTCAAGCCCCCCTTATCCTCTAATAGGATTAAGTGGTTTGGCAAATGAGTGTGAGAAAAGGGCGAAAGGTTTTTAAACAATTTGAATATAAAAACAATGAATCGCAAAAATGAATCCCCAGACAGATTTTACTGATATATTATGCAGTGTTGTGTTAGGTAATGTATTAGAAATGGCAATATTAAGCATGGGTAACATGGTTGTGTAATGGATGAAGTTGTCACCAATAGCTCCAGAGTCTCTACTCTGACCGTGAGCTTGGGTTAATGTCTGTATACTTTTCCTCTCTGTTCTTTGGTTCCTCCCATGTTTTATAAAATGTCAGAAATTGGTTGGACTACTCTTACACCAGCCCTAGAGATGAATCATTGGGTGTGTGCATGAAAGTGATGTCCCATCATCTCTTGTGCTACCAGGATAAGGTTCAAATCCAGTGCAACCCTGCGAAAGATCAAGCAGTTACTCAAAACTGAGTGAGAGTGGGTCACTGAAGCTTTTCTGAACCACATAATCCTATTTAGGGTTGCTGGGAGGCTGGCGCCCATCTCAGCCAACTCTGGGTGAGGGCAGAGTACATCCTGGACAGCTTGCCAGGCCATCAAGGCAGAAACACGCTGACGGCAATGCAGCCTACTCTTGACAAAAGTCAGCAATGGTTCTTTTACATGCCTCTCACCACAGACAGTGAGAGACATTGATGGGCTTTGATAATCCAGTTAGCTGCACTCGGGGAAAATTACACCAATGCATATTTAAGTGAAGAAACAGGCACAAGAGCAATACAAAACAAAAGCAAGGTAAACTGATTATATGGAGGGACTATTATGTATTTGTAGCACAGGTTGGGACTGTGAAATTAGAATAGGACCTAATATAAATGAGGGAATAGAGCTGGTCCAATGTTCCATGGCCAATCTGCCACTCCAGTGGCACTGTCCCTGTTGTCCTTGCAACGTTACAGAGGTGTGTCACCAAGGACAGCCCAACAACATTCAAGCCTTTAGATTCTTTGGATACTTTGTATCCTGTCCACCCTCAGGGCATTGCCACTGCGGAGTTGTTTAACCGCTTCAGCGACCTCAACCCCAGTGATGAGAGAAGCACCAATTATCTTTTAATATATTTAGTCAGTTGTTTTCTTTTTGATTAGAAAATTAGAAAAGTCAGATAAATGTGTTCTAAACCCACTGCTAAACTTTTTAAAGAGTACTTTAAGGAGCTCCTCAATTCCAACAACACACATTCTGAGCAGGAAGCAGAGCTAGACGACTTGGAGGTGGATTCACCCACCAGTGGGGTTAAGGGCGCTGAGGCGGTTAAACAACTCTGCAGTGGCAGAGCTCTGAGGCTGGACAGGATCCAGAGTATCTAAAGAAGCTAAAGGTGTCTAAAGAATGTTGTCGGGCTGTCTTTGGTGACACACCTCTGCAATGTTGGCAGGACAACTGGGACAGTGCCACTCAAGTGGCAGTCTGGCCATGCAACACTAAACCAGCTACATAACCTTAACCTTTCTGAGGGTGCTGGAGAGATTCCATCTCAACTTTTTTTTGATGACATGTTCTACTGGCATCATCAAACACTGAACTTCAGCTTACACTGGAACCTTTTGGAGCCGAATGTGAAGTAGCCGGGTTGAGGACCTAAAGGTCTAAGGCCATGGTTCTTAGCCAGAAAAGGGTGGCATGCTCACTTCAAGTCAAGGAGTTGCTGCCTCAAGTGGAGAAGTTCAAGTATCTCAGGGTCTTAATAATAATTGAGGAGGAAATGGAGCAGGAGATTGGTGTGTCAGCACTTATGTGGACGTTGCACCGATCTGTGGGCAGTGACTGAAACAATATTGTAGAGACAAGCAGCCAAAATGAGTTTCCTCAGCAGGGTGGTTGGGCTCAGTCTTAGACATAAGGTGAGGAGCTCAGACATCCAGGAGGGTCTCGGAGCCTCATGTCCAACCACCTGGCAGACCCAGGACACACTGTAGGGATTCTCACCTTAGAATCCTGCCAGAGGAGTTTGAGGAAATGGCCGGGGAGAGGAGTGTCTGCTTGACTCCTGTGACTGTCACCCTGCGACCCGGACCTGGATAAGTGGTAGATGATTAATAAGACTTTGACAGTTATTATGGAATTCCATTCCATCAGCTGAGCTGTTTAATCCTAATAGGGTTACAGGGAGGCTGAGACCTGTCTAAGCTGACCGGAAGAGGGTAAACCCTGAACAGTCCATCACAGGACCAACACACACACACACACACACACACACACACACACACATACAAATTAGCCTAATGCACATGTTTTTGGACTGTCGGAGGAAACCGGAGTACCTGGAGTAAACCAGGACAGCCTGCAAACTCCACATTGTCAAGCCCGGGACTCAAACCCAGGACTTTCTTCCTGTGAGGCGGACTTACTAACCACTACCCCACCATGCCAAGGTATTGTGGTATATATGTATATACTGACTCTGAGTCTTTCACAGAGATGGTCTGTAGCATCTACTAACATCATCACCTGCTCATTGACCCGCCCTCTGTGACATCATCACCTACTAATGGACAGCAAGAACGCTCGAAAGGCAGAATCCTATTTAGCATCGTGTCTGTGACATCATCACCTACTCAGTGACCTACACACTCTGGGACATCCCACCCTCAGAGCTTTATGCACTCTATGCTTTAGAGTTTAGAGAGCAGAGGAGCCTCGGGTAAGGAAAGGGAGTTTCCCTGGACAGTGTTTATTACTTTACTCCGACGTTTGGTAGTTGTTCTTGAATTGATTGTGTGATCTGTGGTGTTTTCCTGTTTCCAACCCATCCTGGACACAACGCTTACCAGAGGTGGCGTGCTGGCTTGAAATAGCGCTTATAAGGTTTGTGAGATAGCCGGCGTCTAATTCCTCTTCCTGGTGTGCTGGGTTTACAGCAGCTCATCCTCCATGGAGTTTGTTACTGAGTGTGAGACGGGTCTGATCGAGGCACCAGCGCGGAGCGATCACGTAGCGTTGCTGCTGGGAAACGTTCTTCACGTCTGGGGCGGTTTACAGGTGAGGCGCATCACACCTGAAGTTTTTTTTTATAGCCGTCCGTAGTAAAAAGTAGTGAGGGCTGTGAAAATAAAGTAAGTAAAGAGGATAAGAAAGAAAGAAAAGAAAATCCCTTGGCTACTTTTTTCTTTCTGTGAAAAATCTGATTGGGTGTTTTTTTTGTGTCTTTTTTTTTTTTTTTTTTTTTCCTAATTTATTTATTTATTTGTTTGTTTTTGCTGTTTTCAGTATGTGAATGGAGAAGAAGTTGTGGCACCCAGTGATGAGATCTGGCTCTATGATCTTGAAAGTGGAATGTGGTGAGATGAAAAAATACAATAACACACATTTCTGGTTCTGCAGCAGTTTGAAATCCTATCTTATTACTCAGCCCATAGCACTGACATTCCTAAGTGAAAGGCTTCTTTAAATTCCAATAATATATAAATAGCTTCATAGATGGTATTATTTCAAGCTGAAACTTTTTACATAAGCCACTGTCATGCCTGTAGTTAATGTTCTATGTTCTTGTTATGGTCTAATAACAATTTGTTTATGCCACCAAAGCCACAAAAGGCAGTAACAGCATACAGTATCAACAATTTTTCCTTAAACTCTCTCTCTCTCTCTCTCTCTCTCTCTCTCTCTCTCTTTCTGTGTGTGTGTGTTTGTGTGTGTGTGTGTGCAAGGACTCGCATGGGAATGGGTGGAGAGTTGCCCCCACGGCTTTTTCAGACTTGTGGCTCACTTCTCAATGGTGTACTTTATGTTTTTGGAGGCACTGACAGTGAGGAGTACACCAACCAGGTAACCTAAAAACAAACAAACAAAAAAAAACCAAAAAACCAAAACAACACTTATGGTGTGGTGTCGTTGTAGCCCATAAGGAACACAGCTGAGACACAACCCTCTTTCATAGAAGTGGCCCGACATGTTTGTTAAGAAAAAATACATAAAAGAAAATGAACATGAACAATATACTATTATGTACCTGATAGGGTTAATGCATTAAAGGGGCTCATTCACTTACCAGGCATATTAAATAAACATGAAATAGAGTTTTATCACTTGGAAATAAAATGGAAGCGGCCCCATTGTCTTTCTGAAATCATTTGCTTACTACTGTACAGGAGTTTAAATGACTTGTGCGACAGGCACAGTGATATTAGTAAACATTGCCATCTTTTTTTTCTGTTTCTCTTGAATTTGTATGCCTTCTTCTGTTTCTCAACACATGATCTCAGACCTTTATACTTTCTACAAAATGGTGTTGCACTGCCAGGTTATTGTGTGTGTTCAAGATCATTCCTCTGGTCTCATGATTAAACAAGTCAATAAGAGATACAAAACCTTTGAGCCAGGGTGGTTTTACCAGGAAACCTTTGTATTCAGTTAAAATGAACTGATAATAGAAGATAAAACACACAGACTGTTCACAAGTGAACAGACACCTTTAATTTCAACTAAAAAAGAACAGCCTAGGACTGAGAAATTGATTATAATAATTGCAACATGTTTACCAGTTGTTACAAAACTCATCGACCAATCATACCATATCTACAGACAAACCAGATAAACACACACACACACACACACACACACACACACACACACACAAACACTTTTATGAACATCACTGTAAATTTTGTTTGTTTTTCCATTTTGTTATTTTTTTAGATGTACTGTGTAGACTTGCAAGATGGAAAATACACCTGGAGCAAACTGAGTGCCTCTGTAGGAACCCCTCCCTCACCAAGAGACAGACACTCCTGCTGGGTCTACAAGGACAGGTGGTGCAAAGGCTCCAAGCACAATTATACTTCACTTGGGATTTGCATGCTAACATGCACATTCAAGCATATAGGGATGTGGTTGTGTTCCATGACATGGAAATGTATTTGTTATTGGGTTTGTTAAAAATGAATACACCGACACAATCATAACTTTAATTAAACAGCAAAGCTAAATAAGATTCTAACTTTCTAACTCGTTGTATCAGTTTCATAATCCACTGGGACTTAATCCCAAATAACAGCAGGAAGTAGTGACTCTCCCCAGACAGCAACTCAGCCAAACACAGAGAACAATATTTAATCCATCCATCCTGACTGCAGGAAAAATCAAATGAATAGTAACCACTCATGAATTCAGTTTTAAATATATACACTTATGATGGTATTTCCATTCTATTTGTCTAGTCTCATCTATTTTGGTGGATATGGATGGAAAACAGTTCAAGAGTTCAACAAATACAAAAATTTCACACTGAATGACATCTCATGGGTAAGGATGATCATAGTGCTTCCAGTAATGAATGTAGGTCTTTCATCTTTCATCAACTTTTGTCTAAGACATATAACTTTCTACTTAGGTGATGAATGGCCATGCTTTCCTCCACTTTTGGGGCTGGAATAATGAGGTTCATGTATTTAAACCGGACTCAGCCACATGGTCTGAGCCCCAAATTCAGGTAACCCAAAGCCCACAATGTACAGTACTAGAGAACCTAAAACAAGTGCCATTGATATTAACATTGTATGAAAAGGTGATGGTTTATTTTACTATTATTGTTTGTCTATGACAGGGCCAACCCCCTCAACCAAGGGCTTCACATGCTAGTGCAACTCTTGGCAGTAAGGGCTATATCTGTGGTGGTTTGGTAAGTGAAGTCTATTATATTAATTTTAAGATTTCCAATTTTCAAATTTTCGTTTATTAAATTGTTTCTTACACTGACCAATTTGGTAGCAAAAAGGCAATTCTTTTCATCATGAGTATTAGTATTAGTTACAGAAAAAATCTTGTCTTCATTTAGGAAACAAAGACTATAGACATCCATTGTTTAGACCTGGTCACATGGACATGGTCAAAAATGTGAGTATCTAATCGAATTTCTATCGAATATCTAATCTTTCAGTTTACTTTAAAGCAGATATTGTTTATAAGATACTTTCATAGACATGGATTTAAATCTGTTGTTGTGAACTAGGAAAGGAACGAACAGCCTGTTTGCTCAAAGATACATGTTGGGTTTGTTGGGGTTGCTGCAACTTCTACATGCCTGAGCAGGTCACATCTGTCTCGTGTTGTATTTCATCTGCTGTAGCCTTTTAATACTGAATTCAGGTTTTGAGAAATAGGGCTCAGAAATCAATTTAAAAGTTAAAAAACTTTAAAATGTTTAAAAGCCAACACTTTCAAAGTCTGAGTATGTTGTTTTAAATATTAAAAAGGGTTTGCTGTTGAATAAACAACTGACTGACACTGCTATCTCAAAGTCAACAGCATTAGTGACCTTCAGTGTCAACAGAAACATTCCTGTGTTTCCTGTGGACTGTGCATCAATAGCATACATACATATCCTTTGAGTTTGACTTTATTTTACTGCATTTCCCAAATGCCCAAAACTTGGAAAAAAGACTGCATAAGAACTGCTGTGGTAAAACCTTTATTCATGCCTCACTCTCATTCTACATCACTCACTCCCTCATTTGCCAAACAGCTTAATCCTGTCAGGGTTGCAGGGAGGCTGGAGCCTATCTCAGCCAACACTGGGCGAAGGTGGGGTACTCCCTGGACAGCTTGCCAGACTATTGCAGGGTCAACACACACACACACACACACACACACACACACACACACACACACACACACACACATATACTATTCACACTCACACCTAGGAGCAATCTGGAATTGCCTAATGTGCCAATTAGCCTAATGTGTATGTCTTTGGACTGTGGGAGGAAACTGGAGTACCTGGAGGAAACCCACGCAAACACAGAGAGAACACACAAAACTCCACGCTGAAACTCCCGAGCCTGGGACTTTAACCCAGGACCTTCTTGCTGTGAGGCAGATGTGCTAACCACTACGCCATTGTCTAATTCCTATATATTTGTTAAAGATAAATAATATATTTACATATTTTAAACTTTTTTTTTTTAACTGAGATTAAGGAATAACCCATAAGATTATAAGTGAGTTTCAAGTAAACATGTTTTCACTTCTTTTCTCATTAAAGTGTGAAAAGAATCATGGTGAAACTCACAGGCTTCAGACGCTGTAGATAAAGGATTGGGTGGAAAAAATGAAGTAGTCATTTAAGAGTGAAATAAAAAGGCAACCTTATAGTAATATGCACTTAAGGAACACTTTATTCTGAGCACTGTGCTCATACTGGAGCCTCAGTTCTTATTGCCACGTGTTGCACAAGACTTTGGAAACATTCCTTCCCCAAGATTCTCATTTTGTCTCACACTTGTTTTGTGACATGGTGCGTTATCATGCAGAAAACTGATCCACATTCCTGGATTGGCTGTCACGTGAACAAATGCGTGCAAAAGTGCCCATTATTAGTATGTCTGAAAGCAAACACTGTTGTCATGGAAAAGTAAAGTGTTCGGGGACTACATAATTTTAAAGCAAATCATTTTATAGTGCCATCGTGAATTGTCGAAAAATATGAAGAAGAAGAAGAAAAAGAATTTTCAAACCTTTGAAAGGCAGAGGTTGTGAGCTGCTTAGACCGAGTGTTTATTTTAAAAGCACTTGTAAACATATTTGTAGGAACCTGATGGAAACCCACACAAGCACGGGAACAACATGCAAACTCCACACAGAACCACTATGTCACCTTGCTGCACCCCAACATAATATTTAATTATTAGGTCCAGTTTACATACAACACAGATATCCATGAATTCTGGACTTACAGTAAAATATGTTGTTTATAAATAATTAACTTGAAAGGCTAAAAAAACAAGTGTGTAAGTCAATGTATGCAGCATGATTTCCTAATGATACCAGTTCTTTTTTTTTTTTTGTTAAATTTGGTCAAAAATAAGGTCAGATTTTCAGAACAAGTTTTCATACAGTAGATGTTAGCACAGAAACAAGTAACTGAAACATGAAGTGCTTTAAGTCAAGTGATGTCTTACTGGAAGAGGACAAAACTATCAGGTGCTTCCTCACTATTGTCTGAAGTTCACTAGTTCAAAAGCAAAGAGCACTAAAAATACTCTTCTGTTATATGAATGATATTACTTATGACTCAGTAGCAGAACCTCAAATGTTAGTATGGAGGCCACAGTTATTATTTGCATACAGATTTGCCTAGCAGAGACTAAAATGAATGTTGCAGGTTGATGACTGACATGTTAAATTCACATGCCATGTCTATGGGTTGCAAGTGAATTTCTAGGATTATGGCATGTCGGTATGACACGGTGTAGAATTTTTATGATGTCCGTTGAATTTGTGATTAGATGTGCTATGAATAAGAGTTGTAAAAAACTTACAGAAAAAAGGAGAAATAGGTCATTATGGTTGAATGATAGTAATGAGAATGATCTTAAAGTTTCACTTTAAGCCAAGGTATCGCCAGTTAATCAACGTTGTGGAGGTTTTCGTCCTTTTTTGTTGGGTGTTTGGCTAAAAGTATACCAAAATGTAGTGTTAAAATAATACCTCGGGAATTCAGACATTATTTTTTATTTATATTGGCTTTCAGGACACATCTCTTTTATATATATATATATATATATATATACACACACACACACACACACACACACACACACACACACACACACACACA
>JAOUQZ010000051.1:17555820-17574735 GCA_028564935.1 Neosilurus hyrtlii
ACACACACACACACACACACACACACACACACACACACACACACACACACAGTAGTGTGCAGTGAAGATTATATACCTCCACTTTTGTCTAAAATGGTTCCTAATAAAAATAATTACTTCTTTATAATTTTTGGGTGAAAATGTATTGAACATGCTATTGTAGCCAATGAGAACTAAAAAAATAATTCTGACAAGTATAATGAGGTAAAAGTATGGCCAATAAACAAAAAACACTAAAAATCACAAATTTTCAGAAAAATTTAAAGGTGTCACAGATTTTTTTTTTTGGACATTTGCATAGCATGAATGAACTTGTATGCGAGTAAAAAAAATTTAAAAATATGTGAACACCCTGCCTGAAACGTTAAATGCTGTAATCAAAGTAAAGGGTGGCCGCACAAAATACTGACTTTTTTCTTAAAAAAAGAGACTGTTATTTTTGTTATTACTATATATTGTTTTTTGTTTACTTATTCTCATCAATATGATCCAATATTACATGGAAATAAATACTTGAATCGTACTTGGTTTCTGATTTATCTTCATTTTGTTCGGTGTATAATAATCACTCCACACTTTTCAGTTTTTTCTCGCTATTTTCACAACACGTTAATATATGAAGATGCACACTATTTAACAGTGTGCTGATTAATGTGACATCATTAATTTTTTTCCGCTCTGTTGCATGGCTTGTCAACTTCCCTGCAGCAAACAAACCTGATCCAACTCACAAAGGGCTTTAATGACTAACTGATGAGCTGGATGGGGAGGCTCAAAGCTGGGTAGTAGGATCCCAAGACTGTTATGAAGCATCCAATGTGTGCCTTTGTTTATGTCCTTAGTGAACCTTTGGCCACTCCCCTCCCAATGGGACGCACTCTGCACACACTCACCCCTACCTCAAACAACACTCTGTTGCTGTTCGGTGGCCTCAACGCATATGGACAGGTTCTCTGTAAGTTTGTTTTTTATGTCACTGGCTGAAGTCCTTATGTATTACACATGATGATGGTGTTTTTTTTTTTTGTAATGCTGTAATTTATTGCTTTTTAGGTGATTGCTGGGAATTTAACACTGTAACAACAAAATGGAGAGAGAGGCCACATCCTCACAAGGATAAACCCAGGTACGAGAGATAAAACATACATGGGCTATCAGCAGATCATACAATGCTGAGACTTTCTAACTATACAAAGAGTTGAGTGAAAAAAAAAAACACAACCCAAATTAGGTTGGCCGGGTCCAGATCGTATAACACACAGTACAGTATAGCATAAGGTACCCATCAGAAAGTCATATCTAATCATTTTATATGCAAATGTGTACATTTGTGTTAAGCAAGATTAAATCTCTTTAATAGAGTATGCCTGCAATATCATCTCTTCGTGTTGGTAAACACTGCTTATAATCCTATAATATAAAGCATCTACAATTAACAGTGAGGATAATTAGGCCATAAGTAGTTTTATTATTTATTTCTTATTGAAATTATTATTTTCTATAAAACAATGTGAATTTTGAAATACAGGTATGTGAACAGCTGTGATGTCATGTTATCCTTTGGTCTGACAATGCCCCCTTGTGGGACCCTTGAGCAGTATTCCTTAAATATTGGATTACCCTAACTTGACCATGGATTTTAATTTGTCAAGTGATTAAACCATCCTCAGGTTATGGCACTCAGCAGTACAGGGGAACGACTATGACGTGGTGATTTATGGAGGAAGCCAAGACTACGTTCTGATCATGGATACTGTATGTACTGTATATTTTTTCTGGTAAAAAGCTACTAGGAATAACCAATTAAAAGAAATAGTACTACATATCTACAATATGGTTATCAGATGAAAGGAAGGCTAGATCATAAGCAAATCATTCAAGGAGACTGAATCACAAAGGACAGATTTAGTGCAGTGTGAAAAGGATCGAGAATGCATTGATATGGAAATCAAGCAGGATGAAAGATGGTGCAATAAAAAAAATCAGTCATCAGTTCAAAGCAGTGAGAAGTACATTTTCCAATAATCACCCACTATATTACCAAAGGGCCTTGGATGTTTACTTTCTGTAAGTCATCTGTGTTTACCTATTGTTCCAGATTTCAGTTTCCCTCATTTCCTTCTGTTCTCTTGGTTCCTTTTTTCTACTCTTGAAGCCCCACCCCTAGTTCTGTCTAAACATTTCTGCTTTTGAACTCTTGGTTTTAAACTCTAAAAAAAGAGTTGCAGATGATAGAATGACCATCAATTTGGACTCTGACCAATACAAATAGAATCTGATAGCCGTAAATACAGAGATTCAGCAATAACATTCTGCTGGCTCTGGCACTTTTGTCACACAAAATAAGAGTTTGGTTTTGCACGTTCAGCAGAAAGTACTGCATTACTTAACAGATAAAACTTGGCCTTCAGAGTCAGTTCTGTTCTTAATTGTAAACAGTAATGCACGATAATCTAAGAATGGGGGACACGGTATAGCAGTGATTTGCACATCTACCTCACAGCATGAGGGTCAGATTCCTGGGTTTTGGGGTTTATGAGTGAAGTTTGCATGTTCTCCCTGTGCTTGCATGGGTTTCATCGGGGTGCTCTGGTTTCCTCACAATACTCTCGCAAGCTGTTAAGGATGTACCCTGCCTTTGCCCAGTGTCGGCTGAGATAGGCATCAGCCTCCACTCAACCCTTGTAGGATTAAGTGGTTCAGCAAATGAATTAATGAATGAATAATCTAAGTAGTAAACAGCCCTGTGCTTTATCGATTAAGTACACTTTAATTTAACCATTGTTTATGGGATCCATTACTCAGTAATTGAGACTGAGTTCTTTATTCAGGTTACAGTGCTCAGGTCTCCCTCACAGAGTCACTGCGGAGATGTGCTGGTTTTTCAGAACCACCCTTATTCACTCACCAGGTAGGTTTTTTTTATCAGTGGTTTCCAACAAGGCAACATTCAATTTATCTGGAACCCTAAAAACATTTCTTTGTTGACTGCTGTATATAATATATAATATTATATTATGTTAAAGGGTAATAAAAAAGGCATACAGTTGTAGACACTTACATGTACACATCAGGGACATGAACGTCATGGCAGTATTAGGCTTTTAGTGGCCCTGTCCACACTACACCTTCAGAATCAGTTATGAACAGATTTGAAGTGACCTTCCTGTCCACATCCCGCTTAAAAAAGTTCTGCTAATACGCGTTCCCGAGGTGGTTTTGGTAAGACTGATTCTGCAAAACTGATTGTGCATTTGCAGTACGGACAGGAAAATCAAACTTGAAGCGAATCAACTGAATATGCAAATGTGCTTAGTTTTTATTATATGAGTGAAAACTATGCAGTTAGAGGTACACTCGTGACAAAGATCGTTGTGACGGATTCATCATGCCAGGCGAAGAAGGATAACAACAGCACTTCAGGTATGTCCTGACATGTAGTTAACCAGATCAGTATCTAGGCTGCTGAAGTACAGTGTGAGTAGATCTTATGAATTGTGATGGCCGTATTTGGACCTCTATCAGATTCAATAAGCTTTATGAATAGCTACATTTACTGTTTACTAGTATTTAGAACCAGTTTTCAATTAGGGCAAGAGCCACATGTGGGTTTGAAAGTTAGGTGTCCATATGTGGTTTATGCTTTTGTTTTGTGCAATAGCAAACATACTGGGCTTTTTGCATACTTTGCAGTCTTGTCTTGCTCTTCTCTTCATTTATTTTAAGTAACTGGCCAGTAAAACAGAGAAAACACAGCTAAACTTGATAAAATGATCACAGAAACACCAGCTGGCGTTGCTATAAAGCCTTCCCATAAATGCACCTTTACGCGTCTATTCAGTTCCGGTTTCAGCAGTTTCTTACAGTTGATTCTGCTGTTTCAGATGTGGACAGAAACAAGACCGAAAACTCTGAGCAATCTTTCAAGAACTCTTCTGAATCGAATAAGATGTGGACAGGGCCATTGGCCTATATGAACTGATTCTTTTTTTTCTGGGGAAGAATAATTAAGCAGCACACATCTTTTATAGGAAAAAATATTTGGTGCACAAGTGTAGGCAAATTTAACATATTTTAAGTTTTCTGAAATCACACTGGGTGAAATATGTACATACACCCACTTAGACGATCAGTGGTGCTGAAAGTTAGCTTCATATTTATTTTCAATGCTGTACATATAAGCTGTATATTATTTAATGTGCTCAGTCACAATCTTTGTTTATGGTTCCCAAAATATGTCACTGCTTTTATATATATATATATAAAAACTGGGTCAACTGACACTATTAACCTACCTGTGTTTACTTCTACCTTGGAGGAACCCATTGTTGTTTGATGTTATTTGGTTGCTGGTTTACATTTCTAGTGTACTAATGTTTTGGATTCCATATCCATCCACAGTGTAAACAGCTCAGATTTCTGAGACTGGTGCGAGTGTAGTGGGAGCTCAGTGGTTGGAGTCAGTTTTCAGTGTTTATTTCTCGATGTTAAGGACGTGTTTCGACAAACTGTTGATTATTTCTGATAGATAATGCCATGCAACTGTAACCCCTAGCTTTTAAAAGCTTTAATTTCATGTATCTTGGAGAATATTGGAGACAGAAATTTTAAGCAGAAATTCCTTGGAGTATATGGGTCTCTCAAAAATGCAGAAGACTTAGCTAGAAAACAACCCAGGAGCCATGAAGGCACCACCAAAACACAGGCCTGCCATGAAAACCAGTTTCACTGTTTCCAGTCAGGCAAGATTTACATAACCATAGATCGAGAGGCTGCCATCCAAAGAAGAAGCCCCTGCTCCAAAATTGGCACCTTCAAGCCTGACTATATTTTTGCAGCTGACCAGATGGACAAAGAAAAATGCCATCTGGAGGAAAGTTTTATGGTCAGAGAGAACAAAGATGGGGTTGTTTAGCCACAATGACCAGAGCTATGTTTGGAGGAGTTATTGTAAGGCATTCAAACCCAAGAACACTGCAGCAACTGTTATGCACTGTTAAATTAAGTGGATGGAACAATGAAGGAAGAGGATTACCTCAGAATTCAGAGTAGCATCACACCATTAGCTAGATGGTTGAAACTTGGACATAATTGGGTTTTCCTACAGGACAATGAGCTCATACACATCAAAGCTGGCTGAGGAATGGATAAAGCAGATTAACATTCTGATGATCCTGCCCTCCGCTCTAATGAAAATACGTGGCCTGTGCTTAAAAGTTGGGTCCGGTACAAGAAACTATTATTACAGAAATGTATTGCACCACTAATTCTATCAAGAAGAGTGAAAAGTCATTTAATTAGAATTCTGCTAGAAGCTTGTTGACTAACACAAATGTTGGGTCAAAGTGAAACTTGTTAAGGGATATATAATCAAATATTAAGTGTGCCGTTTGTATTATTTTGATCCTTTGTCAATTTTAGAAAACAAATTAATACTTGTGTACCTAATTATTTCTTTTATTCATCTTCTGAAAAACAACAATGCAGGTAATTCATTAAATTGTAATATTGCCATGACATTCATGTCTATGATGAGTGTTTGTGAATTTCTGACCTTAAGTATCGGTCTGCAGCATTTTAATGAGCCTAAAAAAGCACCTTTTGAAAGTCTTTGGTTTTGATAATCTTCTGATTTCCTTTGTGTTAGATTATGTGAGGACTGCATTGGAAAGCATGGAACCGCTGTATGGGAGCAGGTGTCATTATTACCACACAGAATTCAACAGACCCTTTACAAGAGGATCTCTTACTTCAAAACAGTAATGCAGGAGAAAAGTGGTTATAGCTAGCTCATGGACATGTGTATTATATTAGCTCATGTAAGCACTTTTACTCCTCTAACGTGCCTTTGTTTCAGAAGGACTTGAACATATATTTATTGGTTTACTGGCAATTTTTACTTTTGTTATACAATAATAAATACCTTCAACAACTTATTGTATTATTTGTATAAGGATGTATATTATTTCAGTGTACTCTGTGACTATAAAGCATACACGCCTCCTTTAACTGGTTTAATCATATGTTTATTATTGAATATATTCATGAACTGGAATGGTTTCTTTCAAAATAACAATGGAATGATACGTCACATTTATGCCAATACAGTATATAGTAATAAAACCTGGAGTTTTCTTCTTTTGTCAGGATGTTTAAGAAATTACTGTACCATATTTATTTTCAATATAAAACCATTATATTTTTTGGTATTTTTCCCTCAAAGTGCATAAAAAGAACTCCAAAGGGTTTCACCCACCCAACTGCAACGCTTGATATAACAAGCTCATGATTAAGACAATAATTGAGTAATGATCATCTGATCATTCGGCTGTCTAAAGCTGCATTTCCCAGCAGCCATTGCAGCACCTCACTTCAATTTCACTTCAAATACAACTAATCCATACAACAACTTGACAACTCATCTGCACATTTTGCCAGTGTCTCTGAAGCTGAATGGTAGAATACAATCTAAGCCATAATTTTCAGCACAAGGGCAAAGCATTACAGAAAAAAAAAAAAAAATCAAACATTGCCCATATGGGAAAAGAAGAAGTAAATAAAATGTAAAAAGACAAAAAGAATAATCCTTATTCAGCTGACAGGAGCAGAGTTTTTTTTTCGTCTAAGCATATTAGCATTGTGTCTAAAAAAGCTAAAGCTTAGATGCCTGATCAAGTTTCTCTTGCATTTAATTAAGACAATGTTAAACCAATAGTGAAATTAACTGGGAAGGAGAAAATAAAGTGTAAATGGAGATGGCACCAGGGTCGTTCCAATGTACATCCCTTTCACCTGCATCCTTCTCCTCCTCTCAGCCATGCTCACTCATATAGCCTCCACATAGTTTGCAGGTAGCATGCCCTGCTGGCCAGTGCGCTCCACACGACCGAACATCCAGCCCTCATCTATCTGCTGCACGTCCACGATCACATCACCATCGGCAAACGAAATCTCATCCTCGTCAGCTGCTGCATAGTCGTAGATCGCTCTGTAGCGCTTCTGCACACAAACAGGCACTGTTTTAACTGATTTTCAGCTACATTTTGATATTTACATTGACTTTCATGTTCTATTTTCAACCCTCAATGTGCCATGTTCAATCCTTAAAGGCAATTTATGCAGCATAAAAAATTCATACAAATATTCATAATATGCAAGTTAGAAACATCTCATACCTTACTTCCACCACAAACAGCTAGCTATAAGAGTCTATTTATAGAACACTAGCCAAAAATACTGACTTTTACACTGCAGCAGTAATTTTCCTTCCCTGGCATTAGCCAAATTACCTAACTGGTTTGTAGTAATTTGAATAAATGTCTAACAGGTTTAGGCAGATCTTGATTATTTTTCTCGACATTAAAAGATGAGCTTAAATGTAATTCTTCCATATTCCTACATAAAATTGTTTGATTTTACAGAGGTATTTAGATCTATTTCATGGAAACAGGTTACTGAAATGATGATAATATTGTGTCTGAATGAGTATGCATGTGCGGTGTGATGAACTACTAAGCCATAATGTTTTGTTCCTGTGTAACACCCAGTTTTCCTAGGGTCTGCTCTGAATCTACTGTGACCCAGACCAGGACAAAGTAAATATTAAAGATCAAGGGATGAATATATAATCAAAGAAAAGCAATTATTCATTCATTCATTTTCTGAACCGCTTAATCCCAATTAGGGTCATGGGGAGGCTGGTGTGAATCTCGGCCGACTCTGGGCGAGAGCAGAGTACACCATGGACAGCTCACCAGGCCATCGCAGGGCAGAAACACGCTGACGGCAATGCAGCCTACTCTTGACGCTGATTTGAGACATGCCTCTCACCACAGACAGTGAGAGACTTGGCCGGCCTTTTATAACCCAGTTAGCTGCACTGGGGGGGACAGCAGTGACAACTCTGTGATAGTGGGGCTTGAACCCTGACCTTTGGATCACAAAGCCAGCAACCTACCACTGGGCAACCACTGCCCCTTGAAAAGCAATTAACTATATGAAATATTTTGCAGAGATATTTGAGTGTGTTAACATGTTGAGTTGAATTTTAGGTGTAGTTCCTCACCCCGCCACTAGGAGGTGGTGGTGCTGCAGCAGATCGAACTGGCTGGGGCTCATAGTTGTAGTTCTGAGGGCTGGTTGGGCTGGTAGGCTGATGGGCTCTGCCTGAATAAGAAGGACATGATGCACAAGTATTAGACTAATGTTTAGCATGTACACTCATTCTGATAAGACACTATTATCAGAACTGCAGCTATGTCCTGTTTAGTACCTGTATGAGCGTTGCTCTGAGCCTCACCTCCCATTCGGTTCTTTTCAAACTCCTCATGATACTTGATCTAATGAATACATCACAAACATCCACACACACAGTGCTGTGTTACAACAGCATACTTCAAACATATCAATGTATTCCACTGTATAGGTACTTGGGCTGGTCTAAGAAGAGTTGAACACAGGCACATAGGAAATGACACCACAACACTGGCCATGTGATCTGTTATAGTTTCTTGGAAACAGGTCATGACATAAGATCATGATGGTGGTAGAAAGAGGAAAAGGTAGCCATAGACGGTCACAAAAATTAGAGAGGAAGTTGGGTGGAGGCAGTACGAATACACGTGAAAGAATTTTTAGTCTCATAATAAACAGACAAAAAACCAAAACAAAACAGGGAAACAACTTGAAGACAGACGAGAAGGACAGGAAGTGGAGCTCAGGACAGAAAGAGAAGGGAGGAGTGTGAAACATGCCTCAACTGTACGAAAAGCATTGTTTTGCTTATAATGTAGTGATTTATTTCCTTGCCAGTTTGGCAGCTTACGTTGCTGGCATGCTCCTGCGATTTCTTGATTCTCTGCAACTCTGGTGTGTCAGCCACCACACTGAAGCCTTTCCCTTTGTTTTTCTCAAATTCCTCCTTATAGTGAACCTACATAGAATGAAAAAAAAATGTAAGGTTGCTCAGTGCCCAAGAAGAAACTAAAACAATTTACATGCATTTGAAAGGTCAAACAATGAATACTGCTATGTGGTTTACATTACATACTGTGACCTCCACATAAAAAAAATACAAATAAAAAAAAAAAATGCCTCTGACATGCACACACCCTCTTTTGCTCTGCCTCAATTCATTCTCCACAAGCACTGCTCATGTTTTGCAAACACAAACACACACACCCTTGAATTAACATATTTTTTGCATTTAGAATAAAATTCCCACAATGGATCAAAAGTGTAGTGTATTTCTATTATTAATAAATGAAGTCCACATAAACAATTAAATTCATGACAAGATGCTAGTCACGCCTGTGCACACTTGTGCACACGCACACACACACAGGATGTTCACCAAACTGTGGACCTACAAGTAATATAATCATCATAATTTTCCCCATTACAGAGAGAAACTTCTCAGGGTGTGTCAGGGCATTTCCCAGCAGTTGCTCAAAGTCATTTTTACTTATCATCTGGTTAAAATGCTGAACAATTCGAGCGGAATATATCCCATACTCCATCACACAAAACGGCTTGAAAAGATTCTCCTCGCTGTCCCCAACCAAACAAAAAAAATACAGAAGCAACAGTGTCTGTGTACTTTATAGTTCCACCTTTCACAATTCACTTAAGGGCAGTGAAATAGAAAACAAAAGTGACAGTGTCTGCAGTGGCCTTTACTACAGCGCCAAGGCCTGTAACATTAAACCTGGTGGTTTGAGATCGGCTGCAGTTTACTGCTGTATAAACAGTGGGTAATCTCCAGACTCTCTTAAAAGGGAACCGTTCTGCTGCTGCTTTCATAGATATTTTCAGTGCAAGTGGATTGAGTGCAGTAATGAACAGATTCCAGAAGCAAGCTAGTGAACAGCAAGTGTTTTTTTTTGCCCCTAACCACAAGTACCTCACTGTGGCGGACAGATAAATTATTAATAACAGCATGTAGCCCTGTTGGGTTTCTGTGGGTAGTCAGTGTAACGATTAGCCCTCTCTGAGGTGGGTATGTGCTGAAAAGAAAAGAAGTGCAGGAAGTGCAGAGCATTATGGAGGATGTCTAACCCACATTTAGGTATCACTACAGACAAAGGTGCATATCACTATACAGGCCAGGCTTCACCACACAGCATGAGCCAAACTGAAACACCCTATTGTCCACACACAAACACACACTTGCATGATCTAAAAATGGGAGGGAGATTGTAATACATTCACATGGCTGACGTTATACAGATCAACATCCCCATCCCCCCTCTATTACTTCTCCATCATCCCGGAAATTCCTCATAAAGCGTCCAAGCGTGCTGCCCAGAGGGCCAGAGGGCCTGCTACACTCCCACAGCCTGTAAACAAAGCCCCTAAATAGAGACAGAGAAATGAAAGACCCCCTCTGCTACACAACTATTCAAAAAATGATGAGTAACTCCAATGCTATGAGTGCTATGCATTCATTTCAACAGTACCAATCATCAGAGAGCTCTTGTGCTTTTAAGGACTTGCATGGTTGCTGAATGTCTATGCAAAAAAAAAAAAAAAAGAAAAAAAATAAGGTCTGTCTGAGTTTCTTTTACCAGGCAGCCATTTAGTCACCCATTCATTTCATGCCTCTTTCATGTAGGGCCAAATAACTTTACTAATCCACAGTTTAAACTCCCATAATTCTGTTAAATCATTTAATCTGATTGGTCAGATTTTTATGTGCACATTGTAATACGATACACTTTGTCTTAAGGGCTTTTCTCACAGTCTTCTAGAGCACTGGGGACACATAAAATGAGTTATTGTCCCAAAATCTGTACATATTATGCAAAATTTCATATATGAATAAATACACAATAGTATGGAATATCTTCAAATAAAAAAATGAACAAAAAGGTATCAGCTTGGCTTTAAAATATACACGGAAGTTAAATTTATGACAAATTAGAGCTTCCCACTTGAAAAATTATCAGGAATCCAAGTGAAATAATTTTTAAAGGAGGATGTTTGTCATGAAAATTTTTCCATTCACAAAATTAGATTAGTCATTTAACTTAATCATGCATAGGTGGCTATATCCCTGATCTGTTCTGCACAGGGCAGATCTGAATACATGCAAGGAAGTGTCTGTCCAAAATGTCCACTCTGACTTTTCTATCTTTTTTTCCCCCAATCAGATGCACTTTTTTATAAAGTACATCTAGGTATATAGCTTTAAAGCAAAACACATCTGAACCTGATCCTCAAATGTTGATTACACGTGCTTATGAATATGTGTCTGTCCAACACTGACTGTCATTTTGTCTATTCCTTTTCATAGTTTGTGCTAATCTGCTCCATTCTGCCAAAATTACTTAGGAATTATGTTATATTCCATATGTCTCTTTTTTAATAATGATTTCCTTTTGTTTGCATGTGTGTGGTTCTATATGCTTTGCGGTAGTGTGTTTTTCTCTCATGCCTCTGTAAAGTGACTTTGGGTTGATAAAGGTGCTATATAGTTATTAAACGTGTTGTTTGACTTATATGATCTGCTAAATCTAGAGCTAACAGTAAGCATTCATTTATTCGCTGTACCAGTTAGTCAAACAAGGGTTACAGGGGAATCTCAACCAATTCTGGGCGAAGGTGTAGTACACAACCATTCACACAAATTGTTTTTATAAAAGAATAATAATGTTTTTGATTCAAATGCAATGCGGAAAATGAGGAAAACCCAAGTTTAAAAAAAAAGCTTGAGGATGCATGAACATGGCAGCTGCGGCAGAGAGCATATTCTGGAGTTTGAAAGGAAATTGGTAAGTATAACCATTTCATGATAAATATGCTTGAATATACGCCCTATTACATCATATTAAATTTGAATGACTGAATATTTTTAAATATCAGTTTTTTAAGAAATTGAGTATTATTAATGTAATCTGTTCAAAAGTTTGGGGTCACTTAAAAATAAAACAAATAAAACAAAGAAAAATAGTCTACACACTGCAAAATTTGGCCTTGCTGAGTACCTGGAGAATCCACATTTGTATTTTGATTATAGACTCAAAATGGCCAGAAAAATTACTTAGTCTATGTTCCGAGAAATGAAGGCTATTCATTATGAGAAACTGCCAATAAATTTATGATCTCATACAATAGTGTGTAATACCTCATTCACAGTACAGTGCATTTATATTTATTATGCAATTATATTTATTTTGTAACTCATGGAAAACGTGAAGTTTTCTGTGTAACCGTAAACCTTTGGCTAGTAGTGTAAATAGGAGCACCAAACAATTACAGAATGGGTAGGTGCATAAAAAAAAAAAAAATAATAATACATATATAAAAAATGCATATACACAAAATGCGTATTTGTGTAACTGCTTAAATCCATCTGAAGTCACAGAAGTCTAAAGGGTTGTTTCACTGTTCATGCAATTTCTACAACTAAAAATATTAATATATTTACTTAATGTAATACAGGGTTTACCCCGTGACATCCTATATTTAATTTATTACCTATTAGGAACACTAATTTAAATCATACTTCAAATATTTAAAACAAGGGTAAAGAGCAGCAATATTAATTAATATTTTTAAATCATGATGAACACAGATGAGCTACAAAAGACTGTTTGTTGATGTTATAATGAAAGTTATAACAGGGACAAAATTGTCTTCAGGAAATAACTTATCTCGACAGCATCGAAAGAAATGATAAACATAACCCCCCAACCCCCATTTTGCATTTGTTGGAAAATTGCAAAATAAGAGGAACAAAACACTTTTGGCTGTGTTGTCACAGGAAAAAAAAATATTTTGCAACTGCATACACTGTTAATAACTAACTGTTGATAACTAATGTGGTTAATTTTCTACGTCCTGTTGTGTTTTATTCTGTATATAAACATTTTTGCCTGGTTTTTAATTGTATCTAATCTATATTCTCAGTGGTAATTCTCACTCACCCATTTGCCTAACATATTCCTATTAGGGTCACGGGAAAGCTAGAGCCTATCTCAGCCAACACTAGGTGAAGGCGTGGTACACCCCGAAATGCTCACAAAACTTTCACAGACAGTGGTAATTACTGTCCTTAATTCATATAGTAGTTGAGACAACAGGATGGTGCTCAGAACCTCTAAAAATACCCAGGTCTTTGCACAGTCTCAGGGGCTTGAATTATTCACTATTAACTGCAAATAATATAAGGCTAAGGTTAAGGAAGGGCTCTTTTTAAATAGGAGGAAATGTTAAGCTATGTCTATTCATTTTTTTGATAGGGCAAGGGACAAAGAAACAAGGAAAGGTCACTGCGAAACAGGAAAATGAAGGGTGGGGTAGGGGAGAGAAAAGCCTGTGGGGGGAAAGCGAGCTAACGGAACCAACATGGCACAGACCAAGAGCAGATGGTACTTATACCGTCTACATGGGGAGTGTGACCTCACAGGAAAATCACTGGATATAAACCCGTCTATGATTGGGACACTTATAGATCTCCCCATGTTGTTCATTGCTTATTATAATCATTACAGTGTTTAGCTGTTTTCTCTTCATTAAACTGCTCAGTCCAGGAAGACTATAGTCAACATGAACCTTTCTGTATCCATCTTGAAAGGTTAGAGACTTGCATGTTACAGCATCGGGGGGTGTGTGTGTTTATGCATACATGGGGATAGAGTAAGAAGGGAAATGGCGATAGCCTGTATTTTGGATAGTATGGAGAGGCCGTCTGTTGTAGACTGTTGCCAAGGGGATCCAATTGTCATGACAGCAGGACCTGCTGATCAGTGAGCCACAGACGAAAGGATTGCCAGAAAGTATCATAAAGAAGAAACAACTTAAAACTCAATAAAGCAGCACAAAAAAGATTTTACACCTTATCAAAGTTTGTTGTGTTTGTTGATCAATTAAAAAAATATGCAGTGGTGTCTCTAAATATTCAACCGGCTGTGACGTCATTCGGAGGAGCAACTTGCTTATGCTTTCATGTGCAAGTTTAAATCGCAAGCAAGGCATGGAACTCTTCTCAAAATATCAGAATCTCTTCAACCCAAACTTCACGTAACTGTCAAAATTGTAGAAAAGGACCAGTCTAACACAGTTGGCAACAGTTACAACAATGAGACCCGACACGTCCTCAAAAAGAAGCCACTTTTAATCAGGTGTTTTTGGGGTGACGCAAGCATTAAAAAGGTGTTCTAAATGCCTCCATTATTGTATGCCCAGCACCATAACCATATTTAAGTGTGTGCCTAGGATCTATTTCATTCATCACCTCCATGACATTAATCATAATAATAATGATAAAAATAATATTAAAGAGCCACATTTATAGATTTAGGCCTAATCTTACATTAGGCCATCTGTATAGCTTGTTAATTTTCTGATCTTTCAATTAAAATCTCCTTTAAAAGACTGTATAAGATAAGTAACTACTCAAATATAAATGATTGCACTGACTGAATGGCCAATGCCACAGGATTAACTAGAATTGAAGCACAGAGGCAACCAGGAAGTCGGAATGAATGATGAAGGATGGGCTGGTAGAAGTGGATGAGCACTAAGGACACCCTACCTGGCTTTGAATCTTGCTCTGCTGCTTGAGTCGGATGTTCTCTGGAGTATCAGCCACAGTGGTGAAGCCTGTCTTGGGGTAGTGCCTGAAGAGGAAAAAAAAAACAAAAAAAAAACACCACATAAACAAATGATTTTCATTCAAACAAAAATGGGCACTTATTAGAGTAAATAAACTGAAGTGTGTTTGCTATAAATGTGGCTAAAAACACTTGAGCACTGAAGGAGAAAAGCCACAGACAACACAAACAGAACAAAGGCAAAGTGAATAAAAATACAGCAGAGTGTTCTCCATGCAGCTAAAGACCTGTTAGCACACGTTAGTCTAAGCATTCTACGCATCCTTCCCTGGAATTTAGAAGATAAGGCGGAGAAGAAAATTCTCCTTATGCCCCGTCACCTTTCAGAACCTTAGGATGAACTCACATTCACCACACAAAAAGGTTGAAAACCATAAGCCTTCTGATGTTTACTCAACCCAGCTTGCTATAAATAGATCTGCTCAAAATGTTTCCAGAGACCATCAGCCTCTTATGAAGCAATTTTTTCAACATTGCTTCCCTTAAACTTAGTTTCACCAGCTCTCAGTGCAGACCTGTGGGAGCGATTGAGTATTTGGACAGCATTTACTAGAATTCTTCTCTCAGTGTCCAGCAGGGAGGAGGAGTTCGTTCTTGGTTCCCGAATGAATCCCACATATTTGCTCGAGACAGGAAAGGAAGCGTGCAGACATTCCTGCAAACATTTTGTGCTATAAACTGCTTTAAAATAAAGTTTTGATCAGCAGCTTTATATTTAACATGCTGTCATTCCAAAACCAGGATCACTACTGGGACTAGGTAAAGTAATATATATATAATATTAATACTACAATAAATATCAAATCAATGACAAAATAAGTTGTAGAATGGTTTTTTTTAAATATAAATATATATTTTCATTCATAAATACATTTTAAAGATTGATCTGGGATAGATTCCTGATAGATCTTGTGTTCTGTGTCCATATGTGAACATGTTCCTAGACTTGTCCTAGTTTGACCTCATGGCCATTTCCATCACCTCAGGGAAGCAAATTAGGATTGCAAGCAAACTACACATGCACAAAGCCCTCATTCACAAACCATTCAGCTCAGGTTAAATTAAATAGCAGGGATGCGGAAACTACATTCAAGGGCAGTTTCCATGTTGCCCTGCACTGAGCAATGGTTTGAAGTAAAGGTAAATAGCCTGGGTTCTAGAGGGATGACAAATGGGCAACGAGAGGGAGGAAGATACAAGCTTGCACATAAAGGCTCTTTCTTCTATGTGAAGATTAACGGACAGGCTGGTTCCAAAATTACAAACTCTCTGTGCGTTGTCTCGTCACACTATTTTGACAGAAATAGATTGAAAATAGTGAGATGAAGAAATAGCCTGAATCTAAATTGGATCAGATGGAAATGAGGTCAGATTAAACCTGTCTAAATAAAGCCTGCTGCTATTCAGACTGAAATCAAAAATGCCTTGTGTCTCTTCTCTTTAAGATGGTGAACATATAAAGGACACATGACTCATACTCAGACAGGATTCTGAGTGGAAGAGGATTCTTCTCCAGTCAGCTATTAAGGATTCAACCTGCTGGTCTAACTTAAACTATAAAGAATGAACAACGCAGAAATAATCTGTTAATGAAAATAATTTCTTATTCTCCTGTGTAAAGAATGATAAAAATTTGCAGAGGTGATAATATTGTTAATTAAAACGTGAAAATCCTATTAGGTTAAATGCTTAGAGCATTTGCTGACATTAAATAAATACAAAATAAACTATCTACCCAAATAAAAACACATTTTTCCTTTTAAAAAAAAAGCACAGACTATGCACTGAAAAATATGAATAGCACCACAACACACTTTACAATGTACATATATCATCAGCCTGCTTATTGATACAGAAATGCAAAATACTCAGCCTTTTGTTTTTTACTGGCTCAAAAGTATAAGGTTCACAAATTCATGGGTCAAAAGAAATTAAAGGTAAATTTGGCACAAAAGCAACCATATGTGTCTTGCATAATTTACATTCCTTTTCCTGCCTGTGAACTGGTTCTTCTGCTAATCAAATTTTTAATTCCTATCTGGTCTGACTACTGCTGAATTTGATCAACAGAAAGCGCAATGTTCAGGTGACTCATGTTAGGGATGGATCATGATATTGTGAATGTCATTAAATTCTAAAAAAACTGAGCTGTTCTCACGACCATCATCTCATCTTAAAAATATACATTCTCCCGTGTTTTTATTCGTGTCTTAAAGTAACTAATGTGTTACTTCTGTGGGGTAATTCACCTAAAAAAAAATTTTTTTTAAGTTGTTAAACGAGTAAAGAAGAAGAAATTGTTACTATCTAGTGCCAGTAGAACATGTGGGATGCTGCGAAATTAGATTCTACTGTACAAATAGGAGAAATATGCAAAGCCACAAAGTACTACATCCATCAAAAAGTTTTGGCTGACTGATCTTTAAAGAATTCCCAGTAAATATTGAATAATTAACAATTATTCGCCAAAGGCATGGTGGATGGATACAATACACAATCATCCACTGAGCCTGAGGTGAATAAATGTTTTTGTATATACAGGAACATAAAAAGCCTACTAGTTTATTTTTTCATATTTACCATGACAGAGGCATGCTAGGTGCGCTTGGCATGCTCAGAGCAAAGCGCTGTGTAGCTAAAAGGTGTCTCTTTAAACTCACTCAGAGTACCACACAGAAACTTAAGCAGACTGCACACTGTAACAGTGTGCTTTGAAGCTCAAAGTTTTAGTATATAAATATGGAAACAAAAGAATATAAAAATAAAATGAAATTGTTTTTTTTTTTTCACATGTTTTAAACACGACAATGATGACATTCAAAGTTGTGATTCAAGCATTATCCATTCAGGATAATGTTGTTTAATCCCATGTAGAGGACCAATCAGACTGTGCTGTTCCTGTGTCTCATAATGGCATTATTAAATGAGGTGAAGTATGATATGGAGAATTATTCACCTGAGGCAGTGTGGTTCACAGAGGCCGAGGTAAATAACACCCTCCCAGATAACTCTCCATAATCATACAATAGCTGAATATTATAATTGTTTTATTATTTTTTCAACATTTTCAAATAAAATATATAAGTAGGCAGCGTGGGATACATGAGAATTATCCTTGCCACTAGGTGGAGCTAGGTATTTGCCTGCCAGGAAGCTGGCTACATTGCTGATAAAGCAAAGAGAGCTGATGCGATTGTTATGTCAGCTGTATGTACTCTAATACATGTCATTTATATGTATATTTTTTGTTAAAATATTACCAATGTATCATTTTCTTCTCAATACAACAGACCATCATATTACTATTTTGCTAGCTAGCTAGTTAGCATCAGTGAGCTCGGAGATTAACATGCTACACAACTAGCACCATTTCTGTTCATCCTTAACATGAAAGGCAACACAATATGGAGTTAAATTATCCGATGGGAGCAACCTATTTTTTATTCTCAAGAATTAGACCATTTCCCCCGACTAAATATAACTCTACTGGCTTTTTTTTGTTGATGATGAGGCCGTCTCGAAAGTGGCAGCATTATGTCTGACACTGACAGAGGAGAGCATAGATATTATGAGATAGATTGGCTACTATGTCCCACAACAGAAGGCTCCACGACGTCCAAAGAACTGCAGCCCTGAACTGTAAACTTCATTTAATTTTATGTTTATTTTGTTGTATACCTCTATGTCTATCTTGATGCTTACAACAGCATAAATATTAAGGAAATGAAATGAAGCATACACTTCAGTCTGCTGTGGGGTGTGGTCGATCTAGTTTATATGACATCAGAAATACGAAAATCTCTTGAATGAATAATAGACATTAATTACCCTGCAAATTGTCATACTTTAAAAATGTAAAATAAAAAAAACCCACCCTAATTTTATTTAGCTTTTCATTATTTAATATATGTTCCCATGTAGCATACACTAATTCATTATTCGTCTCAGGCTATGTAAATATCGCTGAAAAGTCCTCTCAAATGAGAGTCTTTTGTCTTGGGGACTTTTCAGCAATATCCACCTCGCTTTCTGTGAATAAGTGTTACAGTATCATATTACTAAAGTATGTATTATTGGTTCAAATTCCAATCCCCAGTAGGATTTCAATTCCAATCACTATAGTGACTAATAATCACAAATGTTTCTGGCTAAACTGCTGATGTTGGTATTGTTACAGCCTGATAGACTAACAGGTATCCCCCCCCTTTTCTCCTAACCATGGCACTAGGGATGTGAATCTAACAACAACTCACGATTCAATTCGATTCCGATTTTTGGGGTGACGATTCGATTCAGAATC
>JAOUQZ010000051.1:17579196-17594608 GCA_028564935.1 Neosilurus hyrtlii
TCCTCCTCTATTTCACTGTCATGATCAGTGATGGTTTCCAGAGCCTCCTGGACTGTCATCCTTTTGCTTCTGCTGCTCATGTTGTAAAGATCTGCCTGACAGAGTGTAATGTTGGTAGGACTCCCATGCAGAGAATCTTTTATATGTTTTGCCCCTCCCCTGTAGAGTGTCCACTGAATATGGGCAGAGCTTTCCTGCAAGAACATAAATGGTTTCCATCAAAAGTCACACCTGCACCTGTGTGTGTGTGTGTGTGTGTGTGTGTGTGTGTGTGTGTGTGTGTGTGTGAGTGTGTGCGTGAGTGCAATTGGGGTTGAAATATCTTACAGTTACAAAGAAAGAAATAGTCTGACATTTCTGACACCCTTTTACCTCCAGTTTGACTGTATCTATGTGATATAAACAGCCAGGGGGTGATTGCAAATATGGTAGATGAACCATTTTCATATTATATGTTGATTACACTAATTAAGGCAAGCAGAAGAAGTTTCATACTGAAAAAATACTTTTACCTATTTTTCCTAGATGTTCAAACTCAGTTTGACCCGTAACATCAGTTTGACCCGTAACATAAAAGGAGGGTTAATAGTCTAGGTTGAAACCTAAGGGTTGTGTAAATATATATTTTTAAACTCATTTAAACTTTTAGTATAAACTACATGGAAATGTAAGAAAACTGTACTCCATAATGGCTGTTTTTAAGCCCATCAAAGTTTTAGTATATGCTATGAGGAATCACAAGAAAAGTGAACTAAAACAAGATTTTCATGGTTTATTTTTCAATTTTTAAAGCATGACAGTGATAATACTGCCTGCTCCCAGTGACCATGACAAACAGTGAGTGTTTGAAAATCTGACAAGCATGTCTTTCAATCCAGCAGCTCAAGCATTGTCAGATTTTCAGAGAGGTCAAATTGTGGGTCAAGTCAGAGGGTGGCATCAGCCAGTGATAAATTGCCAACAATTTAAATATTCCTCTGTCAACAGTAAAAAGTTCAACAGTGAAGGTAAGACGACCACAGATCCACGACCAGGTCGACCTGGACCATCAGAAAGATTCCTTCACTCCGTGAAGAGAGCAGTGGAGGAAAATCCCCGTTCCATGGCCGCAGACATTGCAGAAGACATCCAGACCAGTTTAAAATCTGATACGCTCTATCTTCATCAAACGGGCTAGGAGCAAGACGCAAGCCTCTTTTTCGGCCAACAAATTTCATTCTGAAATTTTGGGTGTCTATTAATTATGCCCGGTTTCTGTATATCCACCCCCACCCCTTTTACCAGTAATCACAACCAAATGCCATAAAAGTTCATAGACTTTTGCTGAACCAGAGATTTCATCAGCTTTAATCTAGATTATGCATCCTTGGGGTTCAGACTGCTGGCCAAAGCACTAAAGCTTTGAGTGTGAAAGGCTAAATGCATGCACCTCTTTAGCATACACCAAAAAAATGCAACTACACTGTAACTGATTGCGGTAATTCTTGTGGTAATATACGTTATTTGCTACAGTAATATACCATATGATTGTTCTAAAGTAATTTACCATAGCTACACAGCATGCTGGGAATTTTTTTTGGCACGAAGTATCTGCAGCTGCAACCACGTTAATCGTATCAAACAATCGCTAAAATAGTCAACATAACCACTCAAATAGCTTTGTTTAGCTGGTGTTTGGCTGTTATTTCTGTAAGTGCACAAACTGACTGGATCTAACGTCATAAAAATATTGCCTAGCATCGGCAGCAAAAAACTTTGCAGTAGGCCTACACGTAGGTTAATGGCTTAAGCGTCTGCCAAATGCTGTAAATAAATAAATGCATGAAAAAAGCAGCGTACAAATTGCAGTAATTCACAGTGTCAAAGTGGCTCTCGAGGAAGCATAAAAAAATTAGGCCTCAAAATGTGGCTATTTTCAGCATAGAGGTGGAGAGAGTCAGAGCTTGTCCTATTTTTTCTGCTTACAATGTTGTCCATGAAAGTTAAATGAGAAGAGGGCTCACTGGTCCCAAAGCTTTGTTCAATTGAAGCTGTTTTTGTATGAAATACACTGTACATTATTGAAAAGACAGAAGAAAAGAATTGCCTTGACAGCTACATGAGTTCCACAGCACTTCAACCCATTTCATACCCCAATGGATGACCAGTTTTGACCTGTTGTGATGTGATTTCTGTTACTTGATGGTGTGCTGCAGCCAGATATTACTCAATCGCCCCCTGTTGCCAATCCTTGGAATAGCAGCTGTGTGAAAAGATTTGAATAGATTCCAAAAGGTACATTGAAAAATTATAAAATAGTATAGGAGAATTATTAGTCATAGCCACACATATTCTATTTTAATTGTTTACTTTCTTGTTGGTCGAATAAATGGTAACCTTTATGTTCAGATCATAAATAGAAAAATATTCATAGATGAGTAGAAAAAATTGAACCCTACAGGCAGTCGGGGGTATAGCTCAGTGGTAGAGCATTTGACTGCAGATCAAGAGATCCCCGGTTCAAATCCGGGTGCCCCCTAGTTTTATAAAAATATACATAGATATAAATTTTTTACAACTGAATTTAATTTCATGCAATCTGTAGTTTTCACCTCCAAATATATGGACAGTACAAAAACTCTGCTTTAATGTGCAGATCATAATAAACCAATGTAGTTACACACCATAAAGAGTGCAAACCAAAAATGAACGAGCAGACATATGGAAGAATAACATAAAAAATACACACACAAACAAAATACATCACACTAAGTACCAAACAGTTGCACAAATGTAACAAGAATCACTTATCAGGAAAATGTGGATAATGTGGTAGACTGCAAATTTTTAACATGTCTTTGAAAACCCAGTGATTTGGGAGCATACAAGTGGAAGCAACATGACAGCTCTTGGACAGAAACTGTAGTTTAACCTTGATGTCTGGATATGCTTTCCAGATGACTGCTGGGCCTTGACTGAATTGTGACATCTTAAATTTCCTGTAGGGAATACACCCTCTGTTCTACCACCCTTTTCCAGTCAGCGTCAGTGGAGCTGCCACACCAAACTATGACGCAGTTGCTCCGTATAGTTGTGGAATGTCCCATGTAATAGGATAGATGACTTATCGATAAGCTACCGGAGGGCCGGGACTCCATTGCCCTCAGTCTCTCCACCTCGCTGTCATGATGTCCCGCCAGTGTGTCACATGACCTACATGACCTGTGATGATGTCACTGTCTGTGAGAGGTCATCACCTGCATTGTTGACTTGTCCTTTTAGAGAAAATCATTTCCTGCTGACATCCTCTGGGAGATGAGGGGTGTGCTATCACCCAGGTACACCCAGCTTTACATACTGCTTCTAGTGACTACTATGCACATGATGGTAGAAGTTGTGTTACCATTTAAAGGCTTCCTCATCATTAGTATTAACAGCAATGATTTCTGTGATGTGTTTAGTTTGTGAATGCTGCCATAGCTGTACAGGCTGTAGAGCAAATGTACAGCTATGGCAGCATTTTTGGTGAGTACTGAGGAAGCACAAGTACATTTTCTCACAGCCATCATTAGCTGTAATAACTATAATGGCCTGCAGATGCTGCTGTCAGCCCATGGTTCTCAAATCTCAATATGTACTATCATATCTGCATAAGCTTGTATAAAGCAATTGGAAAATAAATAGTAAAACAACTGTTTCTATCAAATGAAAAACAGACTCTGTTATTTTACATGGTTTTCAAAACAGTATTTTCACTTTATTTATTCACTAAAAGCACACTTTAAATTCAAAATCACATTTTAATGCAATTTTAACCCTCAGTGACAATGTACCAGATTTACCATTTTCTTCGTCAAAATCAGATTTGCGTATCAAACATATGACATGCAATTACAACTTTATATTGTAACAATAGTGCTTGCATATGAGTTGTTTCAGAACAGTAATATGTTAGTAATTTCAAACCATTTCCCAGACTGGAATGGGATTATATTGATATTTTTAAGCAAGATACTCATCATTCTGAATAATGAGATCTTTATCCTTTGAGGGTGCACTTATAATATTTAAACATTTCTAGACCTTTAGCAGAGATGCTTGCGAGTCTTTTTTAAAATTCAGAGCCACATCTCAAGTCACCTTTTGCAAGTCCAAGTCAAGTCCCAAGTTTCTAAGCTGCTAGTCAAGCCAAATCTTCAGTCTCAGAGCTGTAAGACTTAGTTAGGTTTCAAGTCTCGAAACTAAAGTCAGTCTTAAATCTCTTAGCTGAATTTTGGATCAATTTTCAAGTCCTTCTTTATTAGTTTTTGCGTTCATGTTAATATCCAAGCTGGACTTCACAAGTTTTCAGGCTCATGTTCAGTTGAAGTCAGGAGTCAGTCAAGGTACAACTCAAGTGCCAAACAAATTAGAGTCCCATACTTGAGTCCCCATTTCTGTGTAATAATCATATAATTTAAAATATTTTATAATGAAAATCCAACGTTCCTTGTTGTTCTTTTCACTTTTTTGCTTTGCCCCCACTTTTTATATTTCTTTTTTCTTAAAACATAAAGAATACATAATTTTACAGAAACCTTGGGATAAAAGCTAGAATTTATTTATCATTAAGCTTGTCAATTTACCATCGTAGTTCACCGCACAGGCAGTACATTAATAGAAACTTCCTCTCTAAAAACCAGTTTTTTATTTGTTTTTTGGATTTATATTTGGTCGGGTTTTTTTTGTCTTTTGGGGAGGGTGCTATGCTTGCAATACTGATACCTGAAACTTGATCCGAGGACATAGAACAAAAACAAAAACAAACAAACAATAAAAGGAAAAATATAGATCACATCATATCACGATTACTACTGAAATAATTCATTTAAAGTGCAGTCCAGTCCATGTGGCTAACTGATATTTTTTTCCTCAGTGAATGCATTATAAAACACAAAACATCTTTTAAAAAATTTTGTATTGTACTGTACTAACTGCAGGACTCTCCATGTATGATGTATGTGCCACTCTTAATGTCATTACCAAGAGTGCAGCTAGTACATTGCCTGTTCCTTAACAAAAGGAATAAACATAGAACAATAGGTGTTGCAGGAAGGACTGTCAAATATATGGAGGCAGAGAAAGCTTGCAAGGTATCCATCCACAGTCTCTGGTGTCCATTCATGTGGTAGTTAACAGCCTCTCATTGTCTTTTTTCTGTGTTTTTTTAATACGAAAAAAACAGATTAGTTGGCTCCTTTGTGGAGGAAGTCCCGCCTCCTCAGCACTGCTCCGCCTCAATAAATCCATCTTTTTCATGAAATCCAAGTTCAACTTCAGCGTAGCTGGAATGGCAACCCTGATTGCGAAACTTCATGGATGGCCAATAGTTATTGGTTCGGCGCTATCAATGAACAGAACAATTTCACTTTATTATTCTATAGTTATATATCTATCAGTACCATTGTTTTATCTTGTTGAAAGATCAAATCTGAGTGTATTTTTATTGTGAAGTGTAGTCATTAGATTTACCTGCATGAGGTAGAATGGAGGGGCGACAGTGGGATGTGTGTTAATATAGTACACAGCCAGTAGGGTCAAGAACACCAGCAGAACCAGGGCTGCTACTACACCTGCAATAATTGCAGTGTGTTCTGGAGGCTCTTCCTCACCAGAAGTAACATTGTGCAAATCTGAGAAGTCAGGATTGGAAAAAAGATAAATCAGAAAAAGATAGAGCTGTTAGGTACTGATAAGTAGATGATGTAAATGGTATTTATTCAAAGGCCTGAACTGCCAAAAAGCACACAATCTTAAGCAGCACATTTATAGCAGACAGCAAGTCAGCAAAATCTGACACTAAGAAGCTTAACACCCACTAGCCACATTATTAGGAAAACATGTGCAACCATTCATGTGGAAAGTCATGTAGACACCAAGTGGTGCAATGCATAAAACAATGCAGGCAAAGGTCAAGAGATTTAGTAATTGTTTACCTGAAACATCAGAATAGGATAAAAGTGACTTGAGTGGCTTTGACCATGGCATGGTTGCTGGTGTAAAATGGAATGGTTTGAATATTTCAGAAACTGTTGATGTGCTGTATTTTTCATGCACAACAATCTCTATAGAGTTTTTCTACATGAAGAAATGCCTTGTGAAAGAGAGAAACGCCTTTCTGGTTAAGTTGATGGGAAAGCCGATGGTACCTCACCACTTTTTACAACCATGGTGAGCAAAAAAATGCCCGTGGCATTGCAAAGCTTGGAACAGATTAGAACAACAGAAGACCACATTGGCTTCCACTCTTTTTCAGCCAAAAACATAAAGAACATCAGGGTACAGTGGACACATAAATTGGACAGTCGAAGAAAAATGTTGCAGCCTGTTGAATCCCGATTTCTGCTAATTGATCTCTGACATGTCAGGTAAGAATCTGGCATCAACAGCATGAATCTGTCGACCCAAACTCCTTTGTATCCGACACTTTATTTACATAAACTGAGCCCCTTAATATGGGTGGCCCAGTGGTGTTAGCATGTCTACCTCACAGCAAAAAGGTCATGGGTTCAAGTCCCGGGCCTGGGTGTTTCTATGTGGAGTTTGCATTTTATCCCCATGCTTGCGTGGGTTTCCTCCAGGTACTCCGATTTCCTTTCACAGTCTACAGACACGCATATGAAGCAAATTTGCTGGTCTAGGTGTGTTTGAATGGTTGTGTGTGTGTTGCCCTGCTATGGTCTTGTGAGCTGTTCAGGGTGTACCCTGTCTTCATCCAGTGTTGGTTGAGTGATACTCCAGCCTTCCAGCGGCCCTAATAGTAGAATTAAGCAGTTTTGCAAATGAGAAAGTCAGTACGTGGGTCCTTTAATACAAACAGAGCAATATTTAAATTACTATCTGAATACTGTTCCTAAACACATGCATCCCAATATGACCACAATTTACTCATCTTATAATGTTTACGTCTAGCATGACACAAACAAAAGTTGCTTTAAATTGGTGCCATGGACATAACACATGCAGTATACTTCAATGGCCTTCTCAATCACCAGATCTACGTACAACAGAGTGGCACTGGGATGTGGTAGAACAGTCGAGATTTACGGAATATGAATGTACAGCAGATAAGCAATTTAATGATGCAATCATGCTACCACGAACCAGATTTTTTTGGAATTCATGCCACAAAGAATTTAAATGTTCTGAGAGCAAAGGTTTGTTCTTGGCAGTGTAAGTATGTGTTACTAATATAGTAGCCAGTGAGTGTAGAAATGCATGTAGCTTTCACCGAATGTTTCCATACTGATGATTCCAGACTCCATACTGAAATAAAGTTAAGGCAATGGCTGCTTTCAGAATCACTCAGTCTTGCTGCATCCAAAATGCTTATGTGTACAAACTAGATATAAATCTTGGATGAGAATTAGAAAATAGTGCCACACACAGAACAATAAAATCAGCCATCAAAAAATGTTTTTTAACAGGTGAGATCACAAGTTGAATTAAAAAAATTGTACTTTCGTACAACAAAGCCATAATAATAATTTAAGAAGACTAACACAGTGGCTGACTCACCATTATCATGGTGGTGAAAAAGAAGTTTGGTGTCATCTGTGGGGACAGAATGTCTTGAAATGGCAGGACATAGACAAAGGCAAGAACAGTACAAATGCAGTTCAAGCAAAAGTGCTCATGCAAGATGAATTCAGCAGACAGGGGATAACAACTGTAACATGTTAATGCACAGCCTGTTAGATTTCATACAGCCAGCACCGGACAGTAAGTGTTATGTTAAACACCCTATTCCAGAGATGCTCAAGTAATTTTTTTGCAAGTCCACGTCAAGTCTCAGGTCTTTGAAGGGCAAGTCCAGGTTAAGTTATAAGTCTTTGGTCAATAGTTAAATCTCATCGTCTTGTACGGTTTCAATGAGCATTCTATCATTTGTTGCATTCTATTTGATCTGTTTAGAACACTGAATTGCTATGTTAAAATACAGCAGACAAAAACCTATTCACTCATCTTCTCAGGATATTCAGTAAATTTGGCTTGTCGGATATTTCCTGAATGCCAGAAAAAAAAGAAAAAAAGAAGAGAACAAAAATACTAACAAATTTCAGCCAAGCCCAGGAATTCCTTATATGACCAAAATCATCTTATCTCACAATGTTAGAGAATCCTTAACAAAATTCTCACTCACACACTTATTTGCTGAACCGTTTAATCCTACTAGGTTGCGGGGAGGCTGGGTCAAGGTGAGCTACACCCTGAACAACTTGTCAGAGCATCGCAGGCCCGACACCCACACAGTAACATTCACACTCAAATCTAGAGGAATTTGGAGCAGCAAGTTAGCCTAACGTGCATGTCTCTGAGCTGTGGGAAGAATCCAGAGTACTCAGACGAAACCCACACAAGCATGGAGAAAACTCCACAGAAACTCTCTCGCCGACCCAAGCTCACTAACTCAAGCTCAGACTTTCTTGTTGTGAAGTGGGCGTGCTAACTACTACATAGCACCCTCTGCTGTAATATGAAACTCCAAAAAAAATCTCACAGTGTTAAATAATCCTTTAAAGAATCATGAATCCCGAATTTGATCCAGACCATTTCCTAAAAATAACTGAGTCTTCTAACGACCCATCACTGGATGAAATTTTTCATTAAAATCAGCACATAAATTAAAAAAAAAATCATGCTAAATAACAAACACACAAACCATGGATAAAAATAACCTTTTGGGCGCGGATGTTGATTGGTCATTGAGAGTCCCCGCCTTGTCTGAGTTGAATCTCAAGTCTTTTGAGGAAAAGTCTTAAATCAAGTCTCAAGTCACTGTGCGCACAACTTAAGGAACAGTCGAGGCCAAGTCACAAAGTCAAGTCGTCAGCTTTGTCCTGTGCAGAACATATTGGGCATGTCCCCATAAAATAAGAACAATTGGTCAAAGAAGTCAATCACAATTAATGATCTTTAAAATTTTGGGGTCTTTTATCAAAGTCAGTTTCAGCCAAATCTAGAGAACTGAAAAAAATATACAAGGTGTTCAACAGTCAATTCAATTCAGCTGAAATACGTGAATTGTAAAGTGAAATGTAACCTTCAGAGCCCCTGCACTGGTGCTTGATGACCTTCTTACACCTTCTATTTTCCTGATAGTATGTAATATACTCAAGAAGGTTTTTTTTGTGAGAAAAAGCACCAATGTCCAGGAAGGTTCAGTAAATATGTATAAAATTATGTAAAATATAAATGGTAATTTTGATCTAGTAATAAAGTCTTTAAAAACTCCCTCTAAATGTGCATCCTAATGTCAACAAAAATTCACTTTATTCACGTGAAATTAATATTTTGCATATTTCTCAAAAAAAAAGCATGAAATACTGAGAATTTTGTGAGTTATTTAATTGAATTGGCACAGCTGGTACTGTGCAAGTTACGATAATTGTAGTGATTTTAGAATGTTGTCAGTATTCTGAAGCAAACACATTCTCTCTCTCACCAAAATATAAAAATACATAAGAGCTGATGATCAGAATAGACACAATGGTTTAATTTTATTTGATCAATAAGAATAAACCATTTTTTAAATTTTATTTGTATATAAGCAAATTGCACAGAAAAAAAATATTTGAGCATTAAAAAAGACAGAATTACAGTAATTCAAATAAATTTGATATGCATATATAAAAATTAGGAAAATATTAAATGTTAGAATATTTGAATTCAGTTAAACATTACTAATTTATTAATTAGTATTAATAAAATTAGAATGGGTAGACCCATAAGCGTTTAATTCATAACAAAGTTATATATTTCTGGGTTATTTTACTGTTATTTTGGAGAGAGATCCATTACTGATTAAGGCATGTATAAAGCAAAATATGAAAAATGATGTGGGTCATTTTTTGATGCACTCACGTTGCAAATAGCTATATCTCAAATGAACTTTGTGGTAACACACCCCATTTGTAATGCTTAAGTATGCACTTGATCAAGATAAAACCCATGACCTCATGAAAAAAGCTTTAAATAGGCTTTTAAAAAATTGCATGGCATGTGTGAATGTGTCATGTACTGTAAGTGTGTATGGGATGAGATAGATCACCCTCAGTGACAGGGCTGCCTGGCCTGGCTGCAGGCGATGGTGTAGCAGCAAGAACAGTGGAGGTAAATGGACTCATTGAACTGTCTGGACTTCCATGAAAGTAATCTTCACATGTGCCTTCCTTTGCCTGAAATAAAAATAACAAAAACAGATCATAGGCTTTTAAGCATTCTTCAGTTCTTGTCTAAAAGATATCATGTGTTAAGAGTAATATAATGTTGAAATCTTTTCTATACTCTCATTGCCAATTTTTTTTTTATGTTATATTCCTGACTTTTAAATAAGGAATAAAACACACCAGGCTGCTAATCCAAAAATAATCAGCACCAGGGTCGTGCAATCCTGAAAATGTATTATTTTCCAACAATAGCACTTCTTTTATCCTACCACTATGATACCACAGCAATTTTTTTATGAATTAAAAAAATGAGTAGCAGCCGAAATAAGTTGCCTTCTGAGGGTATCTTAGCTTTAGAGACAGGGTAAGGACATCTTTGGTGAGCTCAGAGTAGAGCCACTGCCTCTCTGCATCCAAAGGAGACAGCTGAGGTGGTTTGGGCATCTGATTAGAATGCTTCCCAGTTGCCCCCTTTAGAGATGTTCCGGGCACATCCAACTGGGAGGAGGCCATGTTTGATAACGAATGAACTACTATACTTAACACATCATACAAAACAATATTTTTGTTATTGTTAATTTGTCTTATTCTTTGTTTATAATTAGCTATAACCATTCCTTTTTTTAATCCCTCCCACAGCCTATTACTCAAAAACGGGAGAGAAAACCGAGACTTTATTTTTCTGTCCTGACAATTTCCATTAGGCCTTTTTGAGATTGAGCTCTGTGTTTCTGTGTGTCCTCCTTTCTTCGTGGCACCTTATATGGGTGTGATGGTCAAGTGTCCACCACCTTTTGGACTCATAGTGTACTACATATAAGGCTTTTTATGTTATTAACCTGTAATTGATTTTGTAGTACTGTCAGAAAGATTATTTTATATTAACTTACATTACATTACATTACATTAACAGCATTTGGCAGACGCTCTTATCCAGAGCGACTTACAATTATCATTTTATACAACTGAGCAATCGAGGGTTAAGGGCCTTGCTCAAGGGCCCAACAGTGGTGATAGTGGGGATTGAACTGCTGACCTTCAGATCAGTAACCCATCACCTTAACCACTAAGCCACCGCTGCCCCTTGTCTAATAGACCATCTCAGCCAACTCTGGGCAAGGGCGGGGTACACCCTGGACAGCTTGCCAGGCCATCGCAGGGCCAACACACACACACAACCATTCACACTCATACCTAGGGGCCAATCAGCCCGCTGAGCATGTTTTTGGACTGTGGGAGGAAACCAGAGTACTCGGAGAAAGTCCACGCAAGCACGGGGAGAATATATTTTCCTGTCACTTTCTTAATGTATTGGGTTGTCGTTGTGGGCAGGTGAGCATGGATGCGACAACATTAAAATGGAGCCCATGGCTTTATGACATTTGAAAGTATGGAACACTGCATAGCTTCACTATTAACAATTATGGACCGAAGGTGAGGGGGATGTTGCGGAATAGTCCCTGAGATGGACCGCCATTTGGTTTTCTGTGGTTGTTGTTTTGTAGTTAAGCTGCTTTAAGTTTTTCTCTGTCACATTTAAAAAGTTCTTCACAAGTCACAGGAATTTTACTTGGTCTGATTAAAAAAGTCCGTGGTGAACTTTCTGCTGGCTTTCACAGTGCCTCAAGTCCTCCAGTGTTCCAGCTCATGTCCAGACTGTTCAATATAGTTAAAAATGAGTTCAATGCTCTATTGCCTTCAGTGAAAACAGGTGTTGTTTGGTTCATCTCAAAGATAGCTTTAAGCTTTGTTATGCTTTTTCACGTAAATATTAAATACATAAATACTTGTTTAACTCTTTTTTCCAATATGCATAGTAAACAGTAAATTCAAATATTTAAGTTTGGACAAAAATATAGTTGGCACTAGTAGCAGTTTGTTGACTGTGGTATTCTTTGAAACTCCCTCACAGCTTGTTTTTTTTTTTTAATTTTATCTTCATCTTCATTTATTTTAATGTATTTTTAACATAAAAAAACAGGCTTTCCATGTATTTACTGTGATGTAATTTTGTTAATTTTTTTCAGATTTCAGCCTCTGTGACCTCAAACCTTAAGTGTGCGCCATTTCCAGTAAAACATTATTTACTCGGGAATAATGATTTATGAGCCTGAGATAGCGGACCAATCAGACGCACCATTTTTATGTAGTATATACATACTATTATTAATATTCAGTAATATACAAATAAATGAATGCAAAATTTCTTCTAATTTCCTTAAGTATCCAGTCCACTATGAAGCAAAAGTCAACCCAGTTTAAAAACATATCCCTCAAATTCTCTTTATTTGTGTGAATGATGATGGCTTTCATGCAGTCAGGAAAAACAACAAATCACTTGCTGTATTTCTGTAATCATCTGCAAATCCTATGGAAAGCACTAGATAATTAGTTCAAGAACAAGTAAAAATGAATCCAGCTGGGTGAATAGGAATGTGGTGATCAGGTATTTTGTACCTCCTCTGAGCAGCTGAATTCAAGCCATTCTTGTCTATGCCGGTCTATCCCATCTGAACACCTAAAAATAAATGATAGAACACACAGAGAACTGTATAAATAGATACTTTATTGAATAAACCTTTGACCAACATCATTTGTGTCAGTGGTACCTCTGGAGGGTGTTGCACCAGCCGCAGCCTGTTGTGAGGTTGGAGTGGAGACACTGGTCACAGCTGGTGTGTTGGAGGCAGGCTGAAATGCACCAACATGAAAGGAGTGCAAAGAAATCATTGCCAAAACAAAGGTATCTTCAAATTTTTTAAGTAGTCTATAATCTGTTCTTATCCACTGCTTCATATAAATTGTATATGTTAGATATTAAGCCGTACGATATTATTTAATGTCGGGAAAATAGTTTTAGAAATTAAAATGAATTAAATGTATCAATAGGCGGCACGGTGGTGTAATGGTTAGCACCCCCAATACACACAATTGTTTCTGTGTGAAGATTGCATGTTCTCCATGTGCTTGCAAGGGTTTTCTCCGGGTACTTTGGTTTCCTCCCACAGTCCAAAGACATGCACATTAGACAATTATCAGTTCCAAATTGACCCTTGGTGTTAAGCAGCTTGGCAAATGAGTGAGTGAGTGAGTGAGAGAGTGAGTGAGTGAGTGAGTAAATGTCAATGATGGTGTACCATATACTCACTAGGTAATGGGCTGAAAACAAATGCAGAGCGGCTTACAATCTCAGTAGTGTTGACTTCAACCCGATGATATTCGTATATTGTCCTCTTTTTTGAGTCTGCTAATGTAAGAATAATAAACAGTTAGGGATATTCAGAATAGTGCCACAAAAGAGGCTTGAGAAGACCTTCAAAACAGATTTGAAAAGAACTAACCTGGGAATTGTGGGGAAGAAATAAAGGCCATGAAGGCATCAGACAGACCAACCTTCACTGGGTGTTCTGTAGAGTTGATCTTTACCACAGGTAAAGGCACCTAATGACAGACAACATCCAAGAAGGTCTTTCAGAGTGAACTGTATGTGCAAAATCCTGTGTTAACGAATTTAGTAATACATTTTTGGCCAGTGGCTGAAGTGTTAATCCCTTGACATATTTACTATAAATACAGCAGAAACAATTGTGCACACACATCTTTTTGGCCATGCTTCAGCACTAGAATTGGGGTATATGGAATAAGTGGGACAACATCTTAACAAGATAAGGTTGGGGGAAGGCCTAGACCTGTTTTTTGGTCTTGGAATAAACCTGGAAAATTCCAGGTTAAGGCAGTGGTGGCCTGGTGGTAGGGTGCTGGATTACTGATCACAAGGTTGGGGGTTCAAGCCCCACTGTCACCGGGTTGTCACTACTGTCCCAGTGCAGCTAGCTGGGTTATCAAAGACCAGCCATGTCTCTCACTGTCTGAAGTGAGAGGGGTGCAAAAGAACCATTGCTGACTTTTGTAAAGAGTTGGCTGCATTGCTGTCAGTGTGTTTCTTCCCTGCGATGACTTGGCGAGCTGTCCAGGGTGTACTCTGCCCTCGCCCAAAGTCCCTGATTAGGATTAAGCGGTTCAGAAAATGAACAATGAATTTCAGGTTGATGTTCAAGTTGAAATTCCTCACACAGTGCCCAACAGTTTGCTGCCAAATGTTCTCAGAAGTTCATGTTTCTTGGCTCTCTGATATTGTTCTTGCCTCAGGCATTCTGAACATATCCCACAGAACTCACCTCTCTGTAGCCAAAAACAATGGTCCCATTGCGGTGAAGAGCAGCCTGGAAGGTAAAGGCTCCCTCTGCCTCCCTACCCTGTAGCCTCACCTTATCCCACTGTACTACAAACACCTCACCTAGACAGCCAGAAAACAAAAATCAGGGAAGAGGTCAAAGTGTTGAGACTCATGTGATGTCTAGTACACCTCACTCACCATTGTCCAGGTAGCACACAGTAGAGTTCCTGGAAAAACTGGGGTCAAAGTTAGCCATGAGCGGCGCAATGTATTGGGTGGCCGTTAGCATGCGATGTGTAATCTCTCCAGTGAAAATGAAGCCTAAAGAGAAAAGAATTTTTATAAAATCAGTGCCACAAGTAAAACAAACAGCTCACTGTGAGTCATAACTGATGATCAGAAGTAACTAAACAGGCTAGAATTACTCTTATACTGTGTCTTGTAATAAAGATTTTTCTGTTGAATTCCACTGTGGTAAGATTCCATTTTCTCTCAAATACATGAAAATAATTATGAAAGTTAATTAGTCAAGCAGATCTAGGATGCATGAGGGCTGCAGCTAGGCAGAATTATGGTCATTTTTCTCATCAGTGAAAGATGCGAGAGACCAAATCTTTAATTAACAAATCGTTCCTCATTAGTGCTCTATTTTCCTGACGCTAATTTCAGAAGCAGTAGAAAAATTTCCTTAGACGAAATACAGTGGTTAAAAGGCGTATGGAACTGACCCACTCTTTCAGAACAGAAAGCTGATTTGATTCATGCCCATATGTAGCCTGTGGAGTTTCAGATTAATGTGCTCTCTCTGATATATTGTTCAACAGGACTGTGACCTGGTAGTTGGGAGAAGAGATAACCTACAAGTGACTGTGTACCCTACCTCCTGTTGCTATGGTGATTTGCCTCACTGGATGTCCATAGAAAGGGAAGTCAAAGGAAAGAGCCATCATCTGAATAGAGAGAGAGAGAGAAAGAGAGAGAGAGAGAGAGAGAGAGAGAGAGAGAGAGAGAGAGAGAGAGAGTGTGTGTGTGTGTGTGTGTGTGTGTG
>JAOUQZ010000051.1:17606507-17617968 GCA_028564935.1 Neosilurus hyrtlii
GAGCTTCTTCCCGCAGGCCATTTGGGCCCTGAACCAGAACACTGGTACCTGGACACTGTAGACTCTCCCCACACACAAACATCCATCTCAACTGATTGTTGCACAGAGACACTTTGTCACTTTACAAACTTACAGACACTCTCACTTTTTGCACACAGACACTATACAGACTTTTACTTTTACTAGAAAAGTCGCCACTGCAATAAATTATATTTCATTATATTGCCTGCACATTTGCATTTAATTTTATATTACATTCGCATTTTATATTACATTTGCATTATATATATATATATTTTTTTTTTTGTATGCTATATTTTTATAAAATATATTTTATGTATATTTTATTTTATTCAATATATTTTCTTATTTCTATCCTTTGGCATTTTATATATATTTTATATTTATAAATATATGACAAATAAAATTTAAATTTTATTTTGAATTTGAATAATGGGTCTTCCAAGTAGTAAGTCTAATTATGGAAGTGAGCAAATTTTAATCGTCATTTAAAAGTTTCTTTTAGTTACATTTGCAAATGACTAAATTTGTTCTTTAAAAGTTTTCTAAACTTAAGAAACATGTTCACTTGCTTAATAAAAGTTGTTTCATGCTTAACTAAAGGTTCTTTGTTCATAGTATAATGTGTTATATACTTTGCTGATCAATTTACCCCACTGTGATGATCATGCTACACTACAGCTGTTTATTCAAATGCACTCATTTTTGTAAGGGGTTGGGTGACAGACATTTATATGCAAATGTTAAGTAAGTGCGATTACTGCTGCCATAGGTTTTGGACCAGTTGTCAAAATATGAATGGGAATCATCTAACACCAATCTTTCTTATATAATATTGTATTTGCAGATTGTAACATTGCTTAAAAAATAATTTTCTCATTTTGACCTGTATTAGTTTTTATCCATATTATTGATTGGCTAATATTGATTGAAGGCAGCCATGCAGACTGACACAAACACACCCACTAACTTGTTCATTATGAGCACCCCTCACCTACAACACACACACACACACACACACACACACACACACACCCCTTTAGCCTCATTCCATTGTCTCACACTCATTATCTATTCAGTCATCATGTACTGATAAGGGTTTTTAATTGGCTTCTAATGGCACACAGACAAACAGAGCAGACTCGTGCTGTGCATACGTCAAGGTGCGAGACAATGTCTTCAAAATAACAACCCAAAAATGAAAACATGAGTCTGTGAACTTGGCCTTTTAATGTTTTTTTAATACAAGCCGTTTTTCAAAGCATCTATATAAAAAAAAACCTGATTGGAATCAAATTATGTTTCAGTGCCAGTGACAACAAAATGAACATTACATCCCATCAAATGAAATCACATTTGTCCATGAAGCCATGGAGAAACAAATATACAATACACACAGCCGGTGCATCATTAGAAGAGATTCTAATTGCTTTACAATGGCTAAAGCTACGAGTTATTTGGAGATCGCTAATGTTACACTAATTACAGTGTTATCTGAGTGATCCACCCCCTGCAGTGATGATCAACATATAGTTGTAGTTCACCACTGTGTGTGTGTGTGATTTAGTGTGTGTGAGAAAAAAGTGTTAAGAAATGCTGTACCAGAAAATGTCTTTTTAAAATGGTTATTCACATGAAAAACACTACAGTGGCATTTATAACAGTTAACTATAGAGTATGTGTGCAGAGATATCTGGCTAATTTAGATAATAAAATGCATAATCTAAAAAAGGTGGGGCACTGTGTAAAATGTAAAAACACAAAATGCAGTGATTTGCAAATGTCAATAATTCATCAAATATTTAAAGTGAGACATTTTACTCTTTCATGAAAAATAATAATGACAAAATAATAATTTTAAATTTATTGTCAGCAAGACATCCCAAAAAGTTGAGATGGGGCAACAAAAGGTTAGAAAAGTAAGGGGTACTAAACAGAAACCGCTGGAGGAACATTTTGGAACTAATTTGGCTAATTGGCAACAGGTCAGTATCATAACTGGATATAAAAAGGGCATCTGGGAAGAGGCTCACCACTCTGAAAAAATAAATGAATAAATAAATTTAAAAAATAAAAATACTCAAACAAAATACAACTGTGGAACAATTTCAGAACAATACTCCTTAATGTAAAATTGTGAAGACTTTGAATACCTCATCATCTACAGTACATAAGATTACAAGAGAAATCTTTACGTGCAAGGAAAAAGGCTGCAAATCAATATTGGATGCCTGTGACATTCAGACCCTCAGGCAGCACTGCATTAAAAACAGGCATGATTCTATCACAGAAATCACTGCATGGGCTCAGGAACACTTCCAATTATCTGACAGCATCTGGAGGGCACTCTGGAGTGTGTTCTGGAGTGAAGACCACCTCACTGGCCTCTGCAGTTTGCTCACATTCATCTCCCCCATTCCTTCCAAATGTAAACCTGCATAGACTTTGAATATATCATCGTCAACATAAATAAAATTAACAAAAAGAATCCAATAATGTGAAGCAATCTCTCACTTTTTACAGTGTTCCAGCTTGTTGTATACTTTGACAGGTTTTATTACTGCGATCTGAAGTCACAACTGAAGACTTGGATAGAGAATATTCTAGTGTTTCGTTGTCAGTTAGGTGTAATGTCAGTCAAAACAAGTCGTTTTCAACCAGACCGTCCTCACATGTCATTTTTCAGATTCTGACTTGGTATGAGATTGAGTATAAGTAAGTTTGGCTTAACATTGACATTTTGGAAATAACATAAAACATCCAGATAAACAGCCTGTGTTGGATTAAGTACAGCCTGCTCCATGTCGATTACAGTCCTTTACACGTCTGTGGAGAAAGTGTATAGTCTCTACTGCACTCAATGCTCTATGCTGTTTAAAGATACACAGCAGGATATGCTGTTATCATGGTCTGTGTAGCCTTTTGGATACATTTGTTGTAAAATGTTTACAAAATATTGGCAACATGAATAAAGGAACAGATGTTGTTTTGTGTGATATGTTTTAAATTAACATTCAAGCACTGAGGAGGCCACTGGTTTTCAACTCTTCCCATTCTGATGCTCTAAGGCACAAGAGATCAAATGGGTACTTTCCAAGTGGATATATATTTTAAAATTCTTAAAAATATAGAAATAGAATATAGAAATAGAATATGCAACAAACAAAAAAATACTATACATGCTATGGCACTCAGTTCCTCCACTGACTCTCTCCATTGTTTATCACTCTCATTATCAGTTTAGTCATCATTAACTGATAAAGGCATTTAATTGGCTCCTAATGAGACGACAGACTGGCAGACGATCAGACAGCAGACAAGAGCTGCGTACCTGGAACACAATGTGTCTGATTTCAACCACAGTGATCCAGCCAACCTGGAAAACTAGATTTTATCCATTCACTGAGTCTTAACATTATTCTTTTTAAGGACTTTCACCAATGGAGAAAAGACATATCCACAGCATTGTTGCTAAATGGTTTTTGTTGTTGTGACTGCTTTTTAAAAGTATTTAAATAGTAGATATTTTGGTTAAGGCTTGTTTAGCACATACCCTTGAAAAAGAAATATGTCAGTATTTTTACCCTGAAAAAACGCTGTATTTTTGGCTCACACCAGCATGTCTTCATAACATTTACAAGATTTGTTTTGACTGGATGAAAACGTAGATTCATGTGCCAACAACAGCAAAAATAATGTGAAAGACCTTACACAGTAATCTGGGAGATAAAAAGCGAGAAGTAAATAAGGTGTTTGGCATTTGCAACAGCATTGGAATTTAGCATTTTTTACACAGAAGTGTAAGTGAAAGATAAAAAGTGAGAGAGAGAGAGAGAGAGAGAGAGAGAGTAAATCTAAATCTGTCTAGATTTGCATTGTTGACCAAGTGTTTTATATCTTCACAAATATAACATATTTATACAGATATTCTAAATGCTATATTTCAATGGGTGAGTTAAAAAAAAGCAGAAGTCTGTCGTTGGTTTTTCATTGCTAGTCAGTGCCCCTGCTGCAAACTGCTGATCTCTGATGATAATTATGTTTACTGAGATTGCTAGGGTCGTCTGTGCAAAGCGCCTTTGCAAATTACTCCCAGCATGGGGGTGAAGGGGTCTATAGGGGGTCTGTGTAAGGGTTGAGGGGGACTGTTTGTCCAGAGGCAGGGGCTGAGGGCAACAGCAAGCATCCTTCTGCATATCTCTCCACGCTGCAGGTCCCTAGGAGATGTTTGTCTTCCATTCAGAGCTTCACCCCATGTATGCCTGTGAATGGAGGTGAGCTGCTTGCTTTGTCACAGTATCGGAGCCTGTTATCTGTCCATTAGCCCAGACGACCTCATCCCTGCCCCCTCCTTTCACCCTTGCAGCTGATAAATTTACCACAGTCACCTAAGCATGGGGTGTCGAGGGGCGGTGCAAGTAATTTTGCTAATCCTGTAACTACTAATTGTCTCCTCCTATTCTATGGCTTTAGCAAACACAAGCACAACAGAAAGAGCTGCTACATCTGGGTATATAAGATACAAGACATACTGGTAGACCAAGAGAGAGCTTCACAGATAGGACTGCCATTGGGTGATGCTAACAACAACCTGGCATTTCTAGCTAGTTTGGTAGTCACGCTTTATACAGATTCTTTTAGACTTGTGTGAGCACTAAATATGAAGTTTACCGCAAGTTTCCTGCATATCCTAAGTGCGTGCCTGTGTGTGTCAGCTGTCCAAGCACGGATTTGGGCTTGGATGCTATCAATGCCATACAGCCCACCAGAAGAAGGACCTATGGGGCTGAGAGAACGAGAGACAGAGGCATTTTCTAACAGCCAAAAGGGTGATATGGTGAGTTGGTGTGTTCTATATTTGTTACAATTTGAGACCAATCTGTGTTGATCTTTAAGAGTCAAAGTTTATATTCAAAGCTCTTTAAAATAAATAAATAAATAGATAGATAGAAAGAAAGAAAGAAAGAAAGAAAGAAAGAAAGAAAGAAAGAAAATTGAAATTTGATCAAAGGCACCTCTCTCAACAAGACCCATCTTGTACACAGCATTCTATTTTAGCATATATTTGGATGAAGAAAAGAAGTTAGTCATAATTAGCTTCTTATATTATTTAAATGTAAAAACATCTACTTGTTTTATTAGATACATTGTAAAATAGAGGCACATGAGTATGTGAGAATGAGTATGGTGTTCAGACAGCTGAGTCACTGGGTATCTTCAAATGACGGCTAAAAACGGCAGTACTTAGACTAGCACTATTTTTATACACACACACACACACACACACACACACACACACCCCAATAAATAAATAAATAAATAAAAATTCCTGCACACAACGCCTATCCACTGAGCTTTTGAGTGATGGTATACTTAGTCTGTGTCCTGACGAACCAGTAAAAGTTAAAAAGTATTAGTTTTAAGTATGTTTGTCTGGTTGTAGGTGGCTTGTGACCATGATCGCACCTGTGGAAAGGGTTTCTCCTGCGATCGCCACTTTGGCCTGTGTGTTCCCTTAAGACAAGAAGGTAAATATTGCAGACGAGATGCCCAATGTGTGCGAGGACTCAGCTGCATGTTCGGCAGATGTATCAGAAGCATTCCAGAAGGACAGGAAGGTAAATGCACTATTGTTCCATGTGAAGTCGATTAAAAGCACAACAGAACCAGTGCATCAGTATCTAAATGTGGGTTTTCTGGTGTGCTTGTCATCATCTCAGGTGCGCGGTGTAAAGTAGATAAGGACTGTGGAGCTTCGATGTGCTGTGCCCGTCATCATGGTGAGAGGGTGTGTAAGCGTCGACTGGTACTGGGTGAGAGCTGCTTCGTGCCAGATGGGGGACTGGCGTTCAGCATCAACCAGATCTGTCCATGTGACGAGGGCCTGCTGTGTCGTGGAAATGGGCAGCCACAAAAAAGAGAGTATGTTTTCTTTCTTTTTGTAAAGACTTCCTGTAGATTTCCACTACTTCCATTATGTTGTGGGCAAAGATTATAATGTTTGTCAAAGCTAACATCTTTTTTTTTTTTTTATGTTCTACAGAACAGAGTTTGTATACAGTCCTGAGTTAACCAGCTGGACCTGCCAGGTTCCAAAAAACTAAAAGTCTCCTATTGTGAAACTTATTTATTCAACTGCTGTATATATTGTTTTTAAATTGTACATATAAATAAAGGGTTTATTCTTTCAAGATCTCTTCAGAAATATAAATGTATTATAATTTATTCAATGTACAACAAACTTTCTAATATTTTACTTTCAACAAACTTTATACAAAATGTTTTTTAAAACAATTTTGAGGTGATAATTGATTTTAGATGTGATATTTAAGCACAAGCCAAAGATATATTCAGAAATTCTACTAAATATGTATCATGTAATGGTCATGAAACAAAAGCAGTATAAGAATATCATGGGATATATAGCCAAACAGTTACAGCCTATAAAAAAGATGGGGGGAAAACAAACACTGCTAGTCAGACCAAGCACATATGAACTCATCTCTAACACATTTAGATGACTAACCCAATGTACACTCTCATTAGAGATAGAATATTTTCTATCTCTCGTCCCCTCAGACATCTCATTATACTTATTATCTTCTTACACTTATCAACAACTTTCTCTATATGGTTTTTCCAATTCTTCCAAAAAAAGCTTCTTACTGAACTACATACCTAAGCATTTTAAACAATCTACCTTTTCTAAATTTTTTCCCATACAGTTTAAGACTTATCTGTTCTTGACTTTTCTTCCTTGTGAAAAAGACTACACTTGTCTTTGCAGCTGAGAACCAAAAACTCCACCCCATTGTTTAATCCTCTTCTTTTTCTGTGGAATTTTGCATCTTTTTAACTAGTACAGTGAAGGAAATCGGGGTAACTGTGGAAGGCCTGTGGCCTGCCGGTCTGAAATGTCATAATGTCATATATCCGGTCCTTCATAAATCAAAAAAAGTGATTTTTTTATTTATCTGGTCTTCCATAACTTTCCAAAAAAAAAAAAAAAAAAGAAAGAAAGAAAGAAAGAAAAAAAAAAAAACGAAACCGAAATTACCAAGGTGTTTATTTAGCTGTTTATTTATCTTTTCTACTTAATGTGTTGGTGTAAAGGTGAATCTCTCTCTCAGTCAGATTCTCCAAGTGAATTTTTTAGCATGCATGTAACTCTGAAAATATCCCAGGAGGGACTGTGTTGTGTTTAAGCGCTATCAGTAAAAAAAAGTTTATCTATCCCTGGAGGAGAGATGGCATGGAATTCAGTGGATTCCAGGTGTGGGGAGTGATGTGACTATGCCATATCAGTAGAGGGCTTATTAGAGAATAGGTGCACCTGAGAAGAAAGAAAAAAGCAAGAGCAAAGAATTGTGTTAAAAATTTTACTCCAAGATGCTGGTTCAGTCTATGGGCTTCTGTGACCTCAGGACTGGGCTGGGGTCACCAGTAGGTTTATGCTGAATTTCAGAAGAGTAATAAAGTGTTAATTAACTTCTCAGTAAGAGTAACACTGAGGAACATTAAAAGATACATAATTTAATTACTTTGTCTGTGTTACGTCCATATCGAACTCTCTCCCCGACTCTCACACACCGCGAGCACACTCGCATGAGTACTAATCATCATCACCTGCACCTCATCACCAGCGCTGATTGACTTCCCCATATAAACCCCCGCTAGACACACTTTAGGAGATACACGTTGAATCTCAGTTACTTCTTCTAGCATCTTGGACTTACCTTTATTTCCGTGTTCTCAACCCGTTGCGACTTCTCTTGAAGTTTACCCCGATCCCTGGTTTATCTTCCTATGGTTTTCATTGGTTTTGGTTCGCCCCTCGTGGCAGGTTTCCTTTCTTACCCCGTTTCGTGTTTTCTGTGTTTTTATGGCTCATGGAGCCTGTGTTTATTTAGCGGTCAATAAATCCCACATTATTTCACCTATACTCTTGTCTCCGGGAGTCTATCATAACAGTCTGAAAGTGCATTGCAACATGGCCCATTAATCTTGTTACGAGAAAAGGATGGTTTTTACTATATTTTTACGCGTAAATGTTAGGTAAACGTACCTAAGGACATAAGGGGTTCATTTGTTGTGATTCGACTAGTGGTTGAGGACAAAGTGAGATACAAGTGAGATAAAGATATTAAATGAGAAAAACAGGGTGTCATAAGTGAAATTATGAGAGAAACAGAGAAGCTAGCTAGGGTTTTTTTTTTTTTTTTTTTTTTTATCAAAGTCAGGATATAGAAAAAGATATAAGTTAAGGTGAATAAGAATTATATAACTTGCAAGTTGTGTCATAGTGTAAATATTTGCATGTGTAGTTATCTTTAATGGGGGCACAGGATATTATGGGGTTGTTATAATGTAGTGCCTCTCTGATCTGCCATGATCAGGAAACATATTTTTTTACCTCTCTGATCTGAGAAGGCCAGAGAAGATTTTTTTAGAGGATTTAATAAATGATAAATTATAAGAAAAATTACCATAGGATCACTCTTCAAATGTGCAGATTCTATTATTTTATGTAAGAGTTGAAAAAGATGTAAAAGAGATGAATTTGGCAACTATAGTAATTTCAGGTATAAAAGAAAAAAATAATAAGCTAAACTGAATTTAAAATGCATAGTGAAATGCAAAGATATAACAGTTGGAAGAGTGTGTTGTGATCAAAACACTTATAAAATGGTGGACAGGTGCGTGAGCATGTGATGATAAGGTTATGGAACTGCGGACGATTGTAATGTGAGGTTGTGTTTCAGCTTAAACTGAGTGTAATGTTTGTAAATATTTGTTATTTGTTTAAGATTTGGGAAAAGATGATAAATATGTGAATGATAAACCTATACTTATGATTTAGTTGAAATAAAATGTATTATATTTATTAAATTCCTGTATATTGTGCTAAAAGCACACATATCTAAACTGAGTGCTGTCTCGCAGGAGTTACGGGGAATTTCCAGGGCTGAGATAACAGGGATGAAGCACGAGGAGTTAACTCTTTCCTTTTATATGTCCAAATGTTCTGTATTGTTTTTTGTTTGAGTTATCTTTTATTTGTTTGTTATTTTTTATTTCATTTTTCTCATAAATAACTTTCTAGATTTCAACATTTTTTGAGGTATTTGGAATCACATATTAACTGGAAAGTGGGGTATTATTATTAAACAAGCTGGGTGTACAAGGTGTAACCGCCACCAGTACCATGACACTCCAAAATAGACAGGCATTGGATTGGTTAATGGCAAAAGAAGAGGAAGCATGTGTGTGTACTTACATTGTTGTACTTTCATTTCCAATAACACGGCCCCAGGAGGCACCTTCCATCTGGCAATGGAGAAGCATGGAAGCTTACAGAAAGAGGTAAAACAAAATGGAAAGGTTTAGTCAACTTTTTGGTAATTGGGGATGGATAATGATAGTGGCAATAATATAGTACTTTTAATAATTGCTCTATTGGTGTGTCTACTCCTCCTAACCAAAGGAATATGTATGAAGGCAACCATTAAGCCAGTGATAATGCGCCCCTAAGGGAGTGAAAATAAAATACCTCAAGTTGAAGTAAATGTATTAGAGGTAAGCTCATCAGGACCATTGCCAGAAGAAGGAAGCCGAGTAAGTGAAAGAAAAAAGATAGAATTATAATTAGGTATAATTTGAAAAAAAAAAAATAGGGCTGAACAAGATCTTGTTAGGACTCCTGCCAGTTAACCCTTTGTTCTAGTATTATGTGCATCTTTTTTGTCCCCTTTGGCTCTCTATATCCCAATTATTGTGCTCACCTGTGTCCCATCGCCTGCGTCTCATACCTGTGTATATAAGCCCTGCATTTTCCCACAAGCTTTGCCAGATTGTGCCAGAGTTTTCTCCTGTTTTTTTGCCCTTGCCTGTTCCTTGACCATTCTTACTAGCTTTTGTGATTTTTGGATACCTCTACCTCTGTTTTTAACATCTTGCATATCTCTGACCATTTCCTGTTTTTTGACTATTTTATATGTACTGTTTTATATTACACTGTTATATGGCTGTTTTTGGATTATCTGTTTATCTATTAAATATTGTGCTCTACACCCCTTCGGTCTGCGTGTGGATCCTATTCCCCCTGCACAACCCTAACAGATCTTGCTTGCTTGGAAAAAAAAAAAAAAACAAAGAAAGGAAGTAAGCCCACTCCTGGGCCAGGGTATCAAGATAGAGACCAGTGCTATTTCTTCTTCATTGTTTCATAAGTAATATTTTAACAGTATTAAAGCACATGTCCAAGAACTCAAAGATAGGGGGAAAAAAGAGAGGGAAGGGAAAAAAGATTATTCTTCTGCTCATTCCTTTTAATAGGTCAGTTGACATTCTCATTAACTTTATGCTTTTCATTGTTTGTTATTAATGTTAATATTATAACTGTACTGTTGTTGTTTTTCTTTTTCTTTTCTTTAGACATTTTGTTTAGTCATGATTGTTCTTTTTATAAGTACTGTACTGATTATTTGGTCTACCAGCTCTGCAACACTTTCTAATCAAATAAAATAAATGTCCTAAGCTTCACCAAGTTTGAAGTCAAATTAAGTTTCCTTTTCTATAATGATAAGTTTCCTTTTTTTCCTCTCTGTAAATGTATACCGTCAGTAAGAGGAGCAAGAGACCAAACACAATATTATTGTTAAAGTGTGTATGAACTTTCCTGCATTTGACATAACAGGGCAGAACAATATATGAACGATGTATTTTCTTTTCTTTTTACCGATTGTTAAAGAAAAAATCATTTGAATTTGAATTGTAATTGTGTAACTGTCATTGAACAGAAGGGAGGAGGAAATTAGGAATTACCACGTGATTGGATGTTCTAAATCTTACACTAAGTTGGCACAAGGGCTGAATGTGTTTAGACCCACAGGGATAGCATGGTTTTGGGTCCACAGCAGGACCTGATTACTGGTTTCAGCTGGACACCTGGAAAAGGTGAAGAACTGTTCTGCACATCGGCTGGGCAAAACCAAACCTGTCTAAAGTGAAGTAATAGCAGCCACGCAAAGATGTAGTACTCAGCCGCTGAGGGCTTTGAGGACCAACAGGTGCTGCTTCAAAGCCATGGCTCAGGCTGCAATGTGCCTCAACCGGCTGCTCAAGAGGAGATAGAAGAGGATGCTGGAATATATATTTAAATTGTTAATTATACCTATAAAAGAGCAATTGTATGATTTACTGTACTATTTGATTATTGGATGATTTATGTGACTATTGTACAAGAAGTTTATTCACTTAAGTGTGTGTAAGATTATACCGTGTTTCCCCGATAATAAGACGCTGTCTTATTTTTATTTTATTTTTTTTTCTGTTCAAAAAACACCATAGGGCTTATTTTCGGTGTAGGTTTTATTTTAATTAACATTAACAGCAATTTTAATAAACAGGTAAGTGATTCCTCCACAACTGCTTTCTTGTA
>JAOUQZ010000051.1:17618068-17645900 GCA_028564935.1 Neosilurus hyrtlii
GCCCCTCAGTCCTGCTTTATAATACTTTACTTACCGTTTTGTTCCCTTAACTTCCTCTTTTTCTGTGTCTCCTCCGCGGTGCTGCTGTAAATAGCGCTGGCGAGCGTGCGCTCATAGAAAATGAGGGGAAGATGCGGACAAAATTTGCATTCAGCTAGGTCTTATTTTCTGGGTAGGGCTTATTTTGGACCATTCTGCATAAGTAAGGGTAGGTCTTATTATCGGGGAAACACGGTATTATTATTATTTTATGTAGGGCCAATTCCACTCTGTATGAGTATTGCTTGACTGTCCTTGAACACGGAACACTGAAACAAAATGTCGGACCTTGAAAAGAAAACAAAATAGCCGTCCTAAGTGAAGGGAGGCGCTAAGCCTTCATGGTCAGCTTAGGACGGGTTGAGACCCGGGACATGTTAAGACATGTCGTGACTTGTTGAGACATGTTGAGATATGAGGTCTTCAGGGACCAATCAGAACTAGGTCACATTGAGATATGATGTCATGATACACCAATCAGAGTGGAATGGGCACTATATAAGACGATTGCATTGGTCGTTTTTGGTCCGGAGATTTTTCTCTTGGAACAATTTCTTCTGTGTGATTGACTGTATGCTTTATAGGCTAAATAAACACCTGAAAAATGGATTTGAATCTCTCGCGTCGTGAACTGGACACTTTTCGCCACGACACTAGGAATTCTGAATTTTTTCCTCTTTTCCACATAACGCCATCACCTGCAAATTGCGCCACACCAATAGACTTTCCACACTTCCAGTGTGCATGTTCTCCTCCACACCTTCCGCACCTCTCTTTTCCTCTGCAAACTTTAGTGGTATGACTGTACTGCTGGCATGTCTAGCATCTGGAGGGAGATGGTACATAAGACCTGACATAAATGCTCATGTAGCCTATCATCACCCTTGCTGGAAGTGCCTCTTCTGCAAACTGTCCAATTCCTGTGACTGTTCCTCCTGTCATCTCCTATTTCACTATCTACCTTCAATTTGATTATTACCTTTAACTCCCCTTTTATAATTTCTCTCCTGACAGCTTGTCTTTCTTCTTCATCTTCTAAATCTCGCTTTCCTGATATTAACATCTGGTTAATATCTCTCAGATTATGCCAAGACCGCCGCGTTTTCAAAGAACTCTCTCTAATGCGTAAAAATGGGTGACTTTTATTTTGAAGCACAGCCGGAAGTAAGGAGAGATTGCTTCGGGGTGCTTCAGCTAAGTCCTTTTTTAAAAAAAAAAAGAAAAGAAGAAGAAGAAGAAGTAATAATGTCAACAGCGATGAATTTTGGCACAAAATCATTTAAACCACGACCTCCTGATAAAGGATCATTCCCTTTAGATCATTTTGGTAAGCTAAATAATATAAGTAAACAATGGGTATGTGGCTAAATACTAGCATCAGTGGGGAGATGGAGCTCAACAGTCCTTTAAAGGGATAATAAAGTAATTATTAAACAATAAAATAATTTCAGTGCTGCATCAGTTAACATTATCTGTTTCCTTCTTGAGCAAATAGATCCGAAGCATAAACATGAGGTCATCAACACTTAAATTTGCCTTGTTCTCTCTCTCTCTCTCTCTCTCTCTCTCTCTCTCTCTCTCTCTCTCTCTCTCTCTCTCTCTCTCTATATATATATATATATATATATATAGTGTATATTACTGCTCCTAATAAAGCTGGATGTTAGTGACTGTTTCCATGGACACTTTCCTTATTGTCTCTCTATTCACACGCTCATGGATCAACATTTTGCTGGTGATATTAGCTCATGTGCTTGTCATTCATGGAGCCCTCTGGTGACATTGGTGAAAAAATATTATTGGCCACAAGTTAAGAACGTGTAGTCGAGGTACTGGAATGAAACAATTGAGCCGTGGCCAAGGATTAGTAATCTGGAAGCTGTTGTTTGCTATTACACTGTTACTGATCTTATAGCAACACAGTAATATTTTTATAACTAATATCACCAGGTGTCCTGTGTATCTTTTAGTCTAAAAAATATTGACTTTTCTGGGTGCACTTCAGCCTCACAGCAAGAACGTCCTGGGTTTGAACCCCGTTTGTATGTTTTTGCCAAGCTTATGTGGGTTTCCTTCCACAGCCCAATGACGCAACCCATTTCGGACCACCATCAATGTGTGGTGTGTGGCAGTCGTTTGCTGTTTTCTGTTAAGAGCATGTGTATATTATAAGCAGCGATACTATGGGTGTACTGCACTATTTCTGTTGCTAAGATATAGCGCAGTACACCAACGTATTGCACTATATCTTAGCAATCACAGTCACGAGACATTTTACGCTTTAGTAGTAATAGACTAGTTTGAGTTGACTTCTTGCTCTTAACTAAAGGTAGTATAGACGTATTATCATGGCAGCTCCTATGAAAGTTTGCTCCATGCTAAGTTATAATGACCCATTTGTGCCTGTAGGAGGTTCATTGAACTTTCTGAGTGACCCTCTTGTTTTAGTTGTATTATTCCCTTGAAAGAGTTCAGTTTGTTTTTCATTTGATTTGTACTGATTATATGTCACACTAAAGGTGGGAAAAATTCTGAAATGTTTTTACTTGATCTTACTTGAAAAATTTTACTTGAAAAATTATAACTTGTGTAGCTGAGTACAGGTTATTCATGTCAACTGCATTTAATGATCATGTGTCATGAACATTTCACATGTTTGTGTTTACAGGTGAATGTAAGGAATTTAAAGAGAAATTCATGCGTTGTCTCAGAGACAACAACTTTGACAACACTCTGTGCCGGCTGCAGTCCAAAGATTACCTGGAGTGTAGAATGGATCGGTAAGGAGGCTGGAGAGATGGTTAGCTAAATAAAATGTTGACATGTTGTGTATTTACTTACAGATTTATGAGTTTTTTCTTTAGGCAGTTGATGGCGAAAGAACCTCTAGAGAAGCTTGGCTTCAAAGACCTGATGAACCAAGTCAAAGATGAGAGCGGGGAAAAGTCTGAATGAAAAAGAAAATGAAATGTAATATTATTTAAGTTGACATGAAATGTGTTTTAATGGCATTTTGCCAACACTGTGTAAATTGATGTAATATATAAAATTTGTACAAATATACGAGTGTTTCATATGCTTTAGGGTTGTGCATTTTTGCTCATAAACCTCACCTTATATTCTCACTAGCAAATCACCAGTTAATTACTTTGTAGTTGCTTTGACAAACTGTTCTGGACAGAGTGTCCCATGTGTAGTTAACCAAACATTTCAGATACAAATTTGCAAGATGAATCAGCAGTCACTAATCTAACAGCCAGTTACAGATTAAAAAAAGAAACAGGAGGTTGTCAGGGGAAAAGCAACAAAACACAATCAAGCTCACCATGGGGATGGGGTTGTTAGTTAGTCATGTCCACCTAGCAAGTGTTGGCAAACTCACCTTCACTTCAAGCATCAGTGTTAATGTTGGCACTTTCAGCATCTGTTGCAGTCTTGATAAATACCTTGGTGTCAGTCACTGTTAAAAATAGGTTGATATCACATGTATATCAACCAACACTATTTGTTTATTCATTTATCTTTACTGCTCCATCACTCCACTTTTACTTTGCACTCTACAGCTTGAGTTCACTGAGACTCGAGGCATGTTTACAATGGCCCGGTTTAACTTGTCATTATTATTCATTCAAGAGACTAGGTGTGAGTATGAATGGTTGTGTTTGTTGGTCCTGCGATGGATTGGCAAGCTGTTCGAGGTGTACCCCGCTTTCGCCCAGAGTTGGATGAGACCTGCGACCCTAGTAGGACTATGCAAATTGGGAAAAGGATGGATGAGTATCTATTCCTAATGACTCCTTTCTCTCAGAATCCATACATATTTGATTTATTTTGCCCCGTGATTGTTCATAATCGTAACCAATCGGTGATGAACTGGCATTCTTCCTTCTGATTAAGAAATAAATTTAAAAAATGGCATTACCATGCCAACTTTATTTATATAGCACTTTCACACAACCAGGGCTAAAACAAAGTGCTATACATCAGAAATAAAATTAAGGCAAAACATAACACATTTAAAGCAACATAAAAACAATGGAAAATTATGAACAAATAATAACAAATAAATAAAACAAATTGGGTCAAAAGCCAATGAGTAAAAGTGAGTATTAAGGCGGATTTTAAAAGTGGAAAACGAAGGGGCCTGTCTAACATGGAAGGGCATATTGTTTCACAATTTAGGAGCAGCAATAGAAAACGCTCTGTCCCCTCTAAGCTTCTGCTTTGATTTTGGTACAGCTAGGAGCAGCTGACCTTAGAGACTGGGTAGGAGCATAATGGATGTTGCAGCTCAGAGAAGTATTTCACATTCATTTAAACACATCTTTACTTGTACTACGTGTACTTTAACAAATAGAGCGTGTATTTACTAATACTTTGGTGCCTGGCGCATTCAGTGAAAGTTTTATCGTATTTTATGAGGTAAATCAGATAGCTTTAAAAATTCCTGCTGCTTGATTGAAAGTTTAGAAAGAAGCTGATATGGGGGTGGCGGTTGTAGTCATTAGCGCATCCGCCTCAGCAAGAAGGTCTTGGGTTTGAGTTCTGGGCTTTGGGCATTCCTATGTGGAGTTTGTATGTTCTCCTCGTGCTTGCATGCTTTTCCTCCTGGTACTCCGGTTTCCTCCCACAGTCCAAAGTGGTTGTGTGTGTTAGCCTTGTGATGGTCTGGCAAGCTGTTCAGGGTGTACCCTGACTTTTCCCAGACTCGGCTGCTACCTTAGTAGGATCAAGCGGTTTGTCAAATTAGTGAGTGAGATGAGAAGCTTAAACGTGAGTCGGTTCTCAATGGGCATCAGAAAGACTCTTTGACCAGTGCCACATCACTGTGTGCGGAGGCAGATGGTTAGCTGTTCCTTTTATCGAATTACACTTCGACAGTGCATTCAGTCGTTAAATCAAGATGAAGGTGCATTAGTAAATGTGTGGGGAAAGTGTGTTGCAGGCATTACTAGACTTAGTGTGTTAAGTGCTTAATCAAACCAGCACTCAGCACAATAACCTCCTCTGTTGAAGCTTATGTTATATTAATCTTAACTCGCCTATAATAGTTGTGTCTGCATTTCGTCAAGTGTTGATTCTTACCAGTGAATGAACAATTTTCATCCACCTGTTTAAAATCAGGGTAGCATGGAGGCCTAGTGATCAGCACGACCCCTCATAGCAGGGTCCTGTGTAGAGTTCTCCCTGTGCTTGCATGGGTTTCCTCCGGGTGCTCCAGTTTCCTCCCATGGTATAAAGACATGCACAATATAGGCTAAGTCATGTCATGTCATTTTCTGAACCGCTTAATCCTAATTAGGGTCGCGGGGAGGCTGGCGCCCATCTCAGCAATGGTTCTTTTACATGCCTCCCACCATAGACAGTGAGAGACATGGCCGGCCTTTGATAACCCAGTTATCTGCACTGGGGGTTATAGGCTAAGTGTCTTTTCCAATTTGACCCTAGGTGTGAGTGCTGCCCTGTGATGGGCAGGTGAGCGGTTCAGGGTTACGCTGAGTGGCAGCTGAGATGAACTTCAGCCTCCAAACACAAATAAATTATTACTTTTAAAAAAATGCTTGGAACAAAAGCGGGACTTTAAGAAGAATATGGTTTTCTTTTTTAAATCCTGATCCACTGTGTGGTTGTGATATCCGACTCCAAGTCGTCTGTAGCCACTGTGCTTTAGGTCTGTGACTAACTAGCTGTTGTAATGAGCAGCGGTTTTTCTAAAACGGTTAATTATAATTTATTTAATGTGAGTAGAAACATATGACACATACCTGCAAACCAAATTGTACCGTTTCGTCCATATGGTTCTACAAAATTCCTTTTAAGTCTTATGTTCGGTGTGTGTTACTAAGGTAGCGTGGCCGAGCGGTCTAAGGCGCTGGATTAAGGCTCCAGTCTCTTCGGGGGCGTGGGTTCGAATCCCACCGCTGCCAACATATTTTGACATTTTTTTATTGTATAAACAACGTTTCTATTGGAAAAAAATTAAATAAAACCACAATTTTTATTTAATTATTGAAAATACACCCATTATAAATTGATATCTCGATTAGGAGAGCAAGCATTTCGAAAAGCACAGCCGCCGTGACTGGCCTTTTATTTTGAAAACAATCCCAGCAAATGAAAGTAATTGTGCTTTACTTCACATCACTCCTGCCGGTAAAGCCGGTAAGACGCCTTTTGGTTTACTTTTGATGCATATATATGAGGGTGGGAGTCGTGCTTTTAAATGACATCATAGGCACATGGATTACACAAAACAGTTAGTGAAAAGAACCAGATCGATGAAGAGTGATCAGGGCTGTTCTCTGACTCTTGCACTGACTGTGTGCTCAGCTGCTATTGGAGGAACTCTTCAGTATGGCTACAATTTGGCCATTGTCAATGCACCCACTAGCCACATCCAGAGGTTTATTAATGACACGTGTATGGAGAGGTGGGGAACAGCTCTGGACCCCACTCAGGTGGTCCTTATCTGGACCGTCATAGTTTCTGCCTTTTCCCTTGGAGGGCTGTTTGGCTCCCTGCTTGCTGGCCCAATGGCCATCCGTTTTGGACGCAGGCAAACCCTGCTGCTGAATAACTCTTTCGTTCTGGTTGGCGCGCTCGTGGTCCTGGGCAGTCGCTCAGCCAGATCCTTCGAGATGATCATCATTGGCCGTTTGCTTGCGGGAGTTAATGCTGGTGTGAGCATGAATGTCCAGCCTATGTATTTTGGGGAGAGTGCCCCTAAGGCCATGAGAGGTGCTGTTGCCTTTTCCTCCGCCGTCTTCACCGCACTGGGAATCCTGCTGGGGCAGGTGACAGGTTTGACCGAATTACTGGGGAGTGAGGCCCTCTGGCCGTATCTTCTAGCCAGCAACGCTGTTCCTAGTCTCCTCCAGCTGCTCACTCTGCCCTGGTTTCCAGAGAGCCCTCGCTACCTGCTCATCGACAGAGGTGACCGAGAAGCCTGCCGTCGTGCCCTTACTCACCTGAGGGGCTGTGATGTGTCTGATGCCGAGATGGAGGAAATGCTTGAGGAGCAGAATGCGGTCCGTGAGACCCGAGCCAAATCGTTGTTGGAACTACTGTCGGACGGTAGTCTTCGGCGTCAGTTGTGTATCGTCATGCTGGCCAGCAGCGCCATGATGCTCTGTGGGAATGACTCCATCTACTTCTATGCCTCGTACATATTTCAGGAAGCAGGAATACCCACGAATAGCATCCAGTATGTTACCATTGGTACAGGTGCGTGTGAATTCACTGCATCTGTAATGTGTAACTTACTGATTGAAAGACTGGGCCGCCGCTGGCTTCTTATCGGTGGCTATGTGCTCATGGCTGGCTGGGCAGTGGTGTTCACTGTGGCACTGTCTCTCCAAGGGAAAGTGACGGGCATGCCCTACCTGAGCATGGTATGTGTCTTTGCTTACATCCTGAGTTTTGGCATGGGTCCCTCAGGTGTAACCGGAGTGCTACCCTCCGAGCTCTTTGACCAGATGTCTCGACCTGCAGCTTACATGATGGCCGGATCCATGATGTGGCTCAGCCTCTTACTGGTGGGAATGGCTTTTCCTTTCGTAGTCAACAGTATGGGCCAGTTTTGTTTTATTCCTTTCTGTGGTGTGTGTGTGGTTTCATCCATATTCCTCGCTCTGGCCTTACCTGAGACGAAGGGGAAAACAATAGCTGAAATCTATGCAGAGTTTGAGGAGGAAAGCAAGACGAGTACCTCGTCTAATTCAACACATGTCCACTTACAGCTACAGGAATCTCAACGTCATATCCATCTGAGTGCTGATAGAGAAACAGAGAGCCTATAAGAAGTGAATATAGTAGTATATATTTGATATTCTTATTCTTGCAGGCTTTTTAATATCATACCAAATCAAAAGTATGTGCTACATATCTTCTGTTAAAGGTACAATCAGGTGTTGTGTAAAAAAATGGTATTTGATCTTTCTAGAAGACCTCACTTTTAATTTTTCAGTAATTATCTCCTCCACGGACGTTATGTTTTTGTTTGGCTGTCTGCGAACAGCTTTGTGAAAAAAGTTATAAGTGGATTTTCCTGAAATCTTCAGGGGAGGTGGAGAACAGGGGAGGTGGGTCGCGGAACAAATGATTAGTTTTTGGTTTACCTCCACCGATGATCAGGTCCTATGAAATATGTCTTAGGTGTTAGTAATCAGAGTCGGCTGAGATGGGCGCCAGCCTCCCAGCGACCCTAATTAGGATTAAGCGGTTCAGAAAATGAATGAATAAATGAATGTTAATAATCATTTTATAGTCAGTACCATGTAAAAGATGCTACTGCTATGGGTGAAACACCATAGTTGTTGCTTTGATTGAGAGAAAGCAGGAGAGACTGTCCTTCCTTGGTGGAGGTTTGTGCTCTCCAAGTGATAGTCACAGATTAAATAGTCAGCTATTCAGATCTGTGCATAATTTAGTTTACCATCTGGTGGTAATCACAGTGTCATTGTCTGAACAAATTTAAGTCAAGGACTTTAGGTGTCATACAGTTTGTTAATTTCGCTGCTGTGAACACAAACTCATACCTCCAGTAACAGACTCTGAGTAGCTGAATTGTACTGATTCAGTGCACATGACATGTTATTTATCACCTAATTTAAGCTTTAAAGTGTAAAATGTCTATTTTTGCTGCACTGTATAATTGTGAATCTATATGTAGTATGTTGTTCTATACACTAAGAATCTCTTTCAATATTTATATGTTGCTGTTATGCAAAATGATGCTCCAAACATAAGATATGGTGCCTATAAAAAAAATATTGATACCTGATTGCACTTGAAATGAAAATCTGTAAACTACACTGAAAAATGCTACAAAGTGTACTTCTAATCCTCAGCAATTTTATGTATGTAATGCTATAATGACTTTTTAATATATAATTTATTTCAAAAGCAAACTCTATTTATTTATAATTACTGATGAAATTGACTTTTTATGAGAGATGGTTTATTTTTTAATTATTAATTTTTTTTTTTATTATGTGTGATGTACAAAGCAATCATTTTAAACTGCATGTTGATAAACTTGGATCTTATGTACCAGTAGGTGGCACTGTATCCCAAAGAGACTCTTCTCTGTTCTCACCTACTCTCCTGACACTTTATCACTGCATACTGATTCTTGTCTCATGTGAACAAGGTCACTCTCAGCGTGCCAATTCATGACCAACAGATGACATGATAACAGATGGAAAGAGTTCATTCTGCTGCTTCTCCTCTGATTTTAAAACTAACCAAGAGTTTCCGTCTTACTCTCTGTGCACAATATATTAATACTTATATCAAGCAGTGATGCAAATAAAGAAGGCCTATATGTGAACTATATGTGGATTTCATTGTTGAATCTTTTGTAACATGTTTAGAATATCACATCGAACAATTTCTTTTTTTAAATAGTCATTTTATGTCCATATATCAGAATACTGTTTATTATATTTATTTAACCACATAGGAAAATACCTGCAGAATTAAAATGTTTTGCAAACTTGGCAATTACATGCAAATACTTTCTATATTCTGCTGTCTTGAACCTGATTTGCCTCTAACAGAGGTGAGAGACACCTTAGCCTAAGTGGGAGACACAATGTAGAGTCAGTTATACTACAACATAACGGCACAGAAAAGCACAGTGAAGCTTTGTGCCATAATTGAGAAATATGTCTGGAGGGAAACAGAACATTGACAAAAAGATTAGGTGTTAGCATTTCCTTCCTCCATCAGCTACCATAAAAATGGAAAATAAATCAATTTGTGGTTACGCTATCAAGGTTGGATTCCATAATAATGGCATAATGATATAAACTAAATAATACTGTATGTGTTGTGTGATGCTTGCTCTAGGTTTGAGATTATGTGTTATTTTATTTGGGCGTATTTTTTTCTTGAAATATTTTTGTTCTGTGTTCCCTCTCTTGTCCTGACCTTGTCTTGGTAAGTGAACTATAAACTGAGACAGGATTTAATTATATGAGCTTTAAATTTATGTTTTTTTATAAAAATTAATTTTTATAAACTACATTATTATTTGCTGGTAATATATCTAACATGCTTGTACTGTAAATTGAAAGGGTATCCAATGAAAAGTGATGGACCGACACCAACAGAGGAAAGAGTTCACAGAGCAGCAGATTTGATTCCACTCATCTGGTTGTAGAAGAGGGAGACTGCATGAACACCATCCTTAGTTTTCGAATATTTCATAAATATTTCTATTGTTGTATAAAGCTAACATTATTTACAAATTCAGGCAAAACCTATATCGGTGCTTTCTTGCATTAATAGTGTACCATGTTGCTACTGTTTAAATCCATACCAGATATGCACCATAAAAACCATTAACAAAAGGCATCACTTTGATAGCTGTGGATCAGGGTAAACTTAACTGTTACAATTTAATTTTAAACAATAAAAACAGGTAGTTCAGAATCTCCAGTGCAGCATCATTTTAATAAGATTTTTAAATTACTGTCAAAACAATAAAAAAATACATATATAAAATAGTGTGCTTGTTAAAGCAGTCTGTAGGTTTGTTGTACATCATTAAAAAAAACCAGCCTACAGTCCTTTCAGAAGTCCACAATTAATGTGATTAAAAAGTCCAGTAATCATCATTCATCATGAGTCCATGTGTGAGAGACTTTATATGTAGAACCCCAGCCGAACCACTGGATGGGGATATCATCAACGCCAAGGTTTCTCCCCATGGTGTCTGTGGCTCTCTGGCCCACTAACCAGATGAAGCTGTCCCTGATGATCCTGACCTCGAGTGGACTTAAAATACAGTAAAAGAGTGAGAAATTAATTATACTGAATGCTATAGTGGAAAAAGAGGAAAAGAATCAGCACATAGATGAACACTATTACATTACTCCCTCAGTTCTGTTAAATATGTACGGTGACATCACGGTAGGCTATGTCAATTTCTTTTTACAGTCACTGGTTATTACCTTTTGCATGAGCTATATATTGTTCATGTTATTGTCACTGGACATTTGAGAGCTTACAGAAAGATACTCATTACATTTACATTGACAGGAACTTTCCATTAGAGCTGATGGAAATTGTACTTAATGCAGCGAATACACGTGTTTGCTGACCTTTTGCGTGTTATGGGAACTCAAAGACACACATGTTCTCTGTGACTTGAAGGTGAACTCAAAATGATCTAATTAGATCCTGGAGTTAGACCTACTGGAAAGTTCCTGTCTATGTAAATGTAATGACTATCGTAATTGAGAGCTTATGGAAATTGTACTATAGTAAAGTAGTATTATGATAGTCATTACGTTACTACCCATAACACGCGAAAGGTCAGTAAATGGTGTGTTCAGTCCACCAGGCATGTTTTCCAGCAGTAATAAGAATAATAACCTGAATCTTGAAATCATCATGCTTTTGGGGTTATTTGCAGTTAGTGGCAATGCTGTTGGCATCATCCATTCAGCTAAGTATCACAAGGTTTTAATTCAAAACCTGATTTTCTCTGTTAGAAGGTTTAGACTTGTCTGGGGGAAAAAATATCATAATAATCTCTGAAATGGTAATGATGAGACAAAATGAATGTTTTGCAATGGCCATCATAGCCTACTAACAACATGATATGAACTGAAGGGAAATTGAAACATTGATGATTGAAACATTCTGCACAGAAGTGCAAGGAAGGATGTTCTACAGTTGTCCTCCATCCTTGATAGGCATTACAGCAGCAGGTTTAGTGCTTTTATTATCTCCAACTTTAGCATTAGTTAATATTAATAGAACTAATTTTGAAACAAATGGTTATGAATAAATCTGGTGTCAATATAACATATTGTATATGAATAAATCTGGTGTCCTCATATGTTACACCTCAAAATACTTTGTTGTATATTTTACATACGCTCACCATCTACTTTACTAATCAGCAAATTGCGTGGCTGCAGCATAATGAAAAAAAAAAGGTGGACACAGGTTATGATCTTTGGGTAATTTACGTCAGTATGAAGAACTTGTGATTGTGCCATGGCTGTTGATAAAAATGTTGGTATCAAATAAGCCGGTTTGTGTAGTTCTGAAAAATCTCCTGGGAACTATCTCTCTGGTTTACATGTAATAGTTTTATGCACTGTGTTGCTGCATCATGATTGTATAATTAGATAATTATAAAAATGAGCAGGGACACTAAGGTTATTATTACAGTGAACTGTATATCAATTTGCTTACTTGCATTTAGGGAACAGTTCTGGTGCCGACTGCAGTCTAAGTCTGTGATATGACCTCTCTCTAGTTGGCAAGTTTCAATTCCTTAGTGTAGCTCTAAAGGTGTAAATGGATGTATTTGGCATGATAATGATGGATATTACTCAGTGTTCCATCAAGGAGAACACAGTGTACCTTACGCCAGCTTTCAAGAGTTTTATCAGAATCTCTAAAAGAACAGCCAGTAAGAACCAGTGCTCCAACAACATAGCCCATGGCATTTTAAAAAATAATGTGTATTTTTGGACAGTCTTTATGTTGTTAGGGATACATTTAGAAGGAAATCATATGACTCCTTCCATTCTTGCATTTGCAAAATTTCTGACATGGATTGAAATCTGTGCCTCAGAATCAAACCCAACCATCTGAAAGCCACAGACATGAAATTAAGTGGTCATTTAATAAATTAAACAATTTAATAAAATTTGAATTGAATTGAATGTAATTTTTGCTGTAGGACAGTAAATACCTAGAATATGTACAAGAAAAAATAATTACCCTAATCCTTATCATTTCTCTCCATTTGTATATTTATTAAGACTAGATCAGGTGGCAATACAATAAACCTAGAACTATTGGTCATAAATAATGTAGTAATTAGGGCAGCATGGTTGCACAGTGGTTAGCACATCCACCTCTCAACAAGAAGGTCTAGGTGTGATATCAGGGCTTGGGCATTTCTGTGTGGACTTTGCTTGTTCTCCATGTGTTTGTGTTGGTTTCCTCTGGGCACTCTGGTTTCCCCCACAGTTCAAAAACATGCACAGAAGGCTAATTGGCTGTTGTAAATCCTCCCTAGGTGTTAGTGAGAGTGTGAATGTTTGTATGTGTATTGGCCCTGCGATGGCCTGGAATGCTGTTCAGTGTATCCCGTCCTTGCCCAGAGTTAGCTTACTTCTAAATAAATGTAGCAAAAGAGTTTATATCACTAGCAGTGAAAACTAATATGGATCTTCATCAGCAGGATTGAAGGCCTGCCAAGATGAGAACTCCAGCCAGCATCATCATACCAGGACAGACCACAGGACAGCAGAAAGATCAGGAGGATCAGGATCACCGGCATCCCAGAAGTAGCATGGCATGTGTACCTCAGCAAAACCACACAGAGGGGTGTTTGTTAGGTATGCTCATAACAGTGTAATGGTAAAAAAAAAGAGTTTATTAGTGCTGGGTACAAGCAGAGACTCCAGCATGAGTAACTATGGCAGCATAAATAAAAAAGAGAGAAACCAGAAGAAGGCAGACATGAGGGCACCCTGTAACGTTGGGCAATCAGCCACTTCACTGTCAACAGACCTGGTTGAGCATGTAGAGTGAGGGAATGACAGCATCCCAACATTACAGTTTACCAGAACTCTCTATGCCTGACAACCCCCAGATCTGCTCCTTTACCTAATTAAAGAATAATAACAAAATTCTTGACTAAACAAGTAAGTTTTCAGGCTAGTCTTAAAAACAGAGACTGTGTATGAGTCCTGAACATTAAATGGAAGTTTACTCCATAATTGTGGGGCTTTGTAATAGAAAGCTCTGCCCCCTGCAGTAGTCCTCAGTTATCAAGATATTATTAAGCAGCCTGCACCTTTTGATCTAAGGGGGTGTGTTGGATCATAAACAACAAGAAGTTTGCTAGGATAAAGTGGTGGTGCAAGACCAGTAAGTGCTTTATACATTAAAAGTAGCAATGTAGATTAGACTCAAAATTTAATTGGGAGTCAGTGCAGTGTAGATAAGATGCTCGTGTCTTCCGGTTCTAGTAAGAACTCTTGCTGCTGCATTCTGGGCTAACTGGAGCTTGTTTATGCACCTATTGGAACGTCCAGACAGTAACGCATTACAATAAATAATCTCGAGGTAATAAAAGCATGAACAAGTTTTTCTTCATCATGCAGTGACATCATATTTCTTATTTTAGCAATACTTCTGAGATGAAAGAAGGCTATCCGAGTAATGTTAGCTACATGAGCTTCAAATCAAAGACCAGGGTCAATAATCATTCCAAGGTCCTTTAATGTCACACACGATGAAACTAAAACCCCATCCAAACTTACTATATAATCAGAAACCTTATTTCAGCTGCATGTGATCTGAGTGCAAGTACGTACTTCCGTGTTATCAGAGTTTAATAAGATATAAAGAATAACTTTATTAAGCTGGTGTTTCTTATCTGGCTTTGCTGAAATATATATCTGTGTATCATCAGCGTAACAATGAAAGCTAATTTTCAGGAATAATATTACCCAAAGGGAGCATGTATAGAGAAAAAAGCAGTGGGCCTAAGACAGAACCTTGTGGAACACCAAACTTATCATTAGAACATGTAGTGAAATCACCATTTACATCTACAAACTGATAACGGTCAGTTAACTAAGATTTAATCCAGAAGAGGGACATTCCCTTAACTCCAGCAACATTTTCTAATCTGTCAAAGAGAATTGTATGATCAGTTTTGTCAAAGGCTGGACTAAGTTTAAGTAGCACAAGCAGGGAGTGGTCAGAGGTCACCAGTTAATCATTTACCACATTAACAAGTGCTGTCTCTGTGCTGTGATGATGCCTACATCCTGACTGATACATTTCACGAATGCTGTTCCTACAAAGATAATGACAAAACTGCTGCGCTACAGCATTTTTAAGATCTTGAAGATAAAAGAGAGGTTTGATATTGGTCTATAGTTAGACAGCTGATATGGATCAAGGTAGTCAGAGGTTTGATAACTGCTAGTTTAGAGGATTTAGGTACATAACCAGTGCTAAGATAAGAATTAATTACATTTAATAAAGGGATGATAATTTCTGGTAGTACCTGTTTAAAGAAACATGTAGGTACTGGATCTAGCACACAGGTTGATGATTTAGATGAGGAAATTAATGAGATTAGATTTGTCTCTTGAATGGGGCTAAAACACTCTAGTTGCTTATCTGATAGCTGTATATTATTGTTTACCGTTTTAGTTAATGACATATCTGACTTTAAATTTAGAGAATAAATTTTTTTGGCTGATATTTAAAATTTTATCATTAAAAAAGTTCATGAAGTCATCACTGCTATACGTTCACAGTCTGCACGTTTTATTTATGGTCTTATTCCTAGTTAATTCTGTAACAATTTTAAATAACTAATTTGTATTATTCTGTAGTTTAGAAGACTCTCTTTCTATGCTAGTTGGAATGCCATTAATTTAGTTTGACCCCATTTTTGTTCTAATTTACATGTTCTGTTTTAGTGTGTGTGTGTATCATCATTATACCAGGGTGCTAATTTTTTCTCTCTGATTGGTTTTCTTTTTAGAGGAGATACATTATTTAGCATATAGCATAAATTTGACTTAAAGCACTTGGTAGCTTGATCGAGTTCTGTGGGGTCTGATGGTGATCCAATCATTGTTGATAATTCTGGAAGATTATTAATTAAACTCTGTGTAGTAGTTGATAAAAGTTGAGTAGTTGTAAAAGTACGCTTAATGGGATAATGTGGTGAGGTGTATATATTAGTACTAAGATGCATTGTAAGCAAGATAAGATAATGATCTGAAATAGTTTCTGACTGTGGACTGCGACTATATTTTCAATATTTAATCCAAAAGATAATATTAAATCTAGTGTGTGGCCAGCATTATGAGTTGGTCCTGTTAAATTCTTATTTACCCCTACTGAATCTAGAATAGACAGGAACGCTGTTCTTAAAGGATCCTCTGGTTTATCAAAATCAATATTAAAGTCACCAACAATTAAAGCTTTATCTAAAGAAACAACCAGGTTTGAAATGAAGTCTGCAAATAGGAATTCGGAATGTAAACATATAGACATACGGTAGCACAAGAAAAATGCAGCAAAGCTAAATCCAATTATACCAAAATCATTATGTAGGAAAACAAGACTGCACACTCTGGACACCACATTTGCTACCAAATGTCCCTCTTCACAAATTAACGTGCTAACCTTTATTAAAGGAGTACCACTAATCTAAAAGGTGAACTACACTAAGAATGGTGAAGCCCCCCCCCCCCAATGCACAACCTTCCCTATGCATGTTTAGTATCTGTCTTCATTTAACTGTTAAACATTTGTTTTATCTTTAATCTTCCTTAGGCATCGTTAATTTTTTAACATCATAAATTTCAAATGATCTCTATTTAAAAGTTGATAATTGAAATTGATTTATTTGTAGGTAGAAAAATGAAATGAATAGGGCAAAAAAGAAATACAATTCCCTGTGCTTTTGGGAGAAAAGGAAAAAGCTTGAATGGTAAGACCTTCAAAATGAAATATAGGTGTATCCTGCAACAAGACAACAATCCAAAATGCAAAATAAAATCAACAGTTCAATGACTGTGAAGTGAAGTTTTGATGAAAGCTTTAAGTGATACTCAGAGGATATGAAACCTGCAGGCAGATACAAAGGTAAAAAGTAGACATGGACATTTTTAGAGAATATTCATAGTGCATTCAGAATGTGCAAAGGTTTGATTTCGAATGCCAGCTTTGGAACATCTTACACTGTTTCAAAGGTATTCAGATCATGAAACACACCAATAACATTTGATTTGAATTTGATTGTGATGCAAAATGTAATACATCAGATGCAAAACTTAAAACTTAATTTTCATTACTCATGTGCTAAACTGCTTAATCCTTTGTTAGGGTGGCAGGGAGGCTGGTGACTATCCCATTTGACACTGGGTGAAGGTGGGGTACACCCTGAACAGCTCGCCAGGTCATCATAGGGCAACACAAACACACACACACACACACACACACACACACACACACACACACACACTCTCACGCAACCATTCACATTCACACCTAAGAGGCAATGTAAAAACAGGCAATTATACTAATATACATGTCTTTGGAAGAAAACCGGAGTACCCAGAAGAATCCCATGCAAGCACAGGGACAACCTACAGACTCCAAACAGAAACACCGAAGCTGGGGACTTGAACCTGAGACCTTCTTTCTAGGAGGTAGACGTGCTAGCCACAACACCACCGTGCCTCCACAATGTAAACTATGTATAATAAAATTACAAAATAGACAAAGACAAATTGGCACAGTGGTTAGCACTTCTACCTCACAGCAATTAGATTCTGGGTTCAAGCCCCATGCTCAGTGAGGGTCTTTCTGTGTGAAGTTGCATGTTCTCCCTGTACTCTCGTTTCCTTCTCCAGTCCAAAGAAATGCACATTAGGCTTCTTACATAATCTTAATTGCCCCTAAGTGTGGCTGTGGGAGTGAGTGATTGTGTGTCTGTGGAGATGGTCTGGCAGACTGTTTGGGGTGTATAATGCCTTCACCCGGAGTTGGCTGGGTTGGGCTTTGCCCTCCCATGACCAAAATAAAGCAGGAAGCGGTTCATAAACTGAACTGAATAAAAGTAAAACGTTAATGTTAATGTATATACCTAAGAATACACCCATTCCCCAACTTAATAGAAACACCTTTATACTTGTTCATTATATTCCCAGTGCTTACTGGGTAGAGCTCCAGTGGCCTAATGGATTAAAAATGGAAAAAAAATTACCTCATCTTTAACCAGTCTTAAGCTGTCCAATTTTGTTGCCCTTGACTTACCATGAGTTTAAATCAGTATGGTTATTCTTCTCTTATCAAAAACCTGTTTCCACCCATAGAAACGTCACTCGCTTTTTATATCATTCCTATAATTTTTGTTGACTGTTGTGTGTCACCATCCCAGAAACTCAGCAATTACAGAAATACTCAAACCAGCCCCTCTTGCACAAATATCCTCACATCTACAGATCTTATAGGAGACCAAAAGAAAAAAGTAAATTAAGAAGGAAAGGAACAAACAAATGCTAATTACTTTTTACTTTTAATGGAACTAACAAATGCACCTGCCCTCAAAGACACATGTAAAACTCTCTGCCATTATTCTCTGTTGGATTGGATACTTAAAGCTTTATTTGATCACTTTGGAGTGGTGGAACCTGTTGAATTAATTTTACCTCTAATTTTAAAGCTGTGTGGGATGTATCACAAGGAGTGCATTTGTAAGGAGACTCTAAAGTGCTTGCACCTTGCACTGTATAAGCCTAGTCATGTCAGCTGCACTAACCGAGCACTCAGTGCAGATGCATCAGGTCGCCATGACACTGCCTATGGATTTGTGTGCTAAAATAGGAGGGAATAAATGTTTTATTTTAACAATGTTACACTTGATGAGTGTAAGATGAGTTATAAAATTCATTCATTCATTTGTGGAAAAATGAAGAATGAAACAAATAAAAACAGGTATGTATTATGGCAGGTTGAATTGTATCCATAATTTTTATTTTTCCAGGGATCAAAAACACAATAAAGCATTTTAACAGAACTATTCATTTTGTTTTAATAAATCTATTGGTTCCTGTTCAGTTATGAAGTAAAAAATACTAAGTAAAATCCTAATGAACCCTGCATCTCTGACTATTTTCATATTTTAAATGTGTCTGCTTCAAAGGATACTTTCTCTTATTATTTATCTAATATCATGCTTTGAACCTGATTTACACTATTCACGTTCAAGTCCTAGCTCTACACTTAGTGCTGTCTTCATTTACATAAATTGGAAGTGTGCAGACAGCTTCTGTGCCTAATTAGATTCTCAAGTAGCTAGCAGTGTAATTTCAGTCTCAGTGTTGTTGAGGGTGCAAAGAATGCTTTTTTCGTGCTGAAACAAGGCTTATATGGTTTGTTTTTGCCTCTCCACTTTTCCTGACATGACCTGGTCATGTTGTGCTGATGCTGTTTGGGGAACAGGAGCACATTATAGTGTGTCTGTAAAAAGCAGAGACTAAAATATGGTCTTCAGGCAGGTAAGAGAGAAAAATTAGGGACCAAAAAGTGGACAGATTGGCACTGATATGCGAGAGAGAGAGAGAGAGAGAGAGAGAGAGAGAGAGAGAGAGATTTGTTACTAAAACATCCAAAATGTAGTTAAATTGCATGTATACTCTGCATTTCACTGTAGCAAAAAGAAACCTGCTGTGGTGTTCTTTATTTTACCATTCCTCATATTTTAAACCGAACTAAATGTAGAGTCAGGTATTTTTTTTTAAACCTCAAAACAGTATTGTGCCCTGTTACGTGTGATTAAACAGAAAATTGGCAGGTAGGTTGTTTGTGAATTACTCTAAATGTGATATATTGAGACGGATACATAGTAGGTGTTGGTATAGCAACAGTGGCAGTTACTGGTACCTGTAGCATTTTGTTTTTTACCCATCAGTTACACAGTGGTAATTGGCCGATATTTTTGGGCTTGTTGTTTTGGTGACTGATTGCATTTCATCCACTAACTTTACGGAATTGTGCCAGTTAATATTTTACCATTACAAGTAATGAATACATTTACAAGACAATGAAGCTAAAGTCTATAATTCTGGGTTGTTGGGGTTTTTTTTTCAGACTACTGCAGCAGAACAAATACAAATACAAGACCATCATGCAATATTTTTTTGAGGTGCAGTATTGTTGCGTAGACACTTATGTGTGTGCATTGTAACTGCAGGGTTTCTGGGATTGATTAGATCAGGTGGCATTGTGTTTGGAGGTCACCGAAAAGGCACAATAGAAGCTTGAGGCTCCAATATACTAAAAATGTTCATGATGGGATATATTATTATTAAGCCCTAAATGTCACTGGTGGCAATTAGTATACAAAAAATGTTCATGCTAAAAATGGTGAATAGATTTCACATAAAATGGAAACAGTGTTGATGTGTCTCTCTCTCTTTCTCTCTCTCTCCCTCTCTTTCTCTCTCTCTCTCTCTCTCTCTCTCTCTTTCTCTCTCTCACACATATACACACACACACAAAAGTATAATGCCATTGATCTATACCACTTATGTATCAGGGTCACAGTGGGAGCTGGAGCCATCTGACTTACACTGAGAGGCGAGGTACATCCTGAACAGGTCGATGTCAGCTATCGATCGCAGGGCTAACACAAAGACAAACAGCCATATTCACACTTACATACAAACCTATGAGTAATTAAGAGTATCCAGTTAACCTACAGTAATAAGAATAACACTGAGGAAAAGAATGAATGATCAAAGAGTGTTTGTTGTAGTGAAGAAAATGTACTGATGGCTATGCTTAAATTAATAAACTCTACTGCAACTGTATTTCCAGTGCCCCCCATCCCCCCACCCCCTCTTTCTCTCACTTTCTGTCTCGATTTTTTTTAGATTAATTTTATGAGGTTTCATTAACATTGTAGCCAGCCTGGCTAACCCCTTAAGATTTATAGTCCAATGTAGTCCAATGCATTTACTGACCACCCAGAAGTCCTAATTTTTTCTTAATTGAATGGCAACCCAGGGATGCTTATGAGAATCTCTGCCATCCATTTTCTTTGTTTTCTTTGTAGGAACACAAAGAGAAGGGATGTTATAGATTGATTCAGTTGGACGGCATCTATATGTGAAAACAAAAGCAAGTGTTGATTAACAGCCTAATGACTGTGGGAAAGCAGACATGGTGGTTCAGTGGGAAGTACTGTTCTCTTACAGCCTGAAGGTTCTGGGTTTGATTCCCAGCCAAGGGTCTTTCTATCTAGACATTTTCTCCCAATGCTTGGGCGGGTTTCCTCTGGATACTCTGGTTTCCTTTAAATACAACTACATTAGGTCCGCTGGACACTCCAGATCCCCCATAGTTGTGAATGTGAGTGGTTGTCTGTGTCTATGTTAGCCCTGTAATAAACTGGAGACCTGTTTAGAATATACTCTGCCACTCAACAGTAGTCAGCTGAGATTGTCTCCAACTTTCCCCATGGCCCTGAAAGATAAACAGTATAGATAATGGATGGATCACTGTAGTACATCTGTGATATTAAATGCATCAGAGTGAATAGTAGAGTTTTGGATTTTACATGACTCCAGGTAAAATAATTAGCATCTTAGAATGAATGAGACAGGGCTACTACCATTTGTCTAGTGGAATTCCAAGGATTAGCCTTTTAAAGATTAATTAACTTCATAGCAACAAGAAAAGACAATAAATAAACAATACAGTTCAGATTCTTAGCCCAAATTTGAAGTGGTTTAACCAGATTCTCACTGTTTGGTTCTGGTCTGTTATCTGCTGGATTACTACCAAACCTAGTTGCAGAAACTACTCTTGCCCATTGCTCGCTCCCAAACAGTATGCACTATGCTGGTCATGCTGGTGACTTGTCTGATAAAAATGAAGAGGATTCATATATTTCCCATGTGACTGTCTCTTTAAATCTTATGTTCTAATGAACATTGGCTACCAGCAAGGCACTGAAAATGTTCATCTGAATTCACAGACTGTGGACAGACTGTGAGGCATTTGCACAGACTGTGGAGTGTTTATTAGGAAAATGATTAATGTATGAATTTTGTTCTCTGTAAGTCACGCTGCTGTCACGCTGGGTTTTGCATTCTCCTGGCTTCCTTATTAAACCATGGTTTCGCTCTGAAGCACATGGACTTTTGATGATCTGTCAGGAACAGACTTCTGTTGTGTAAGGAATATGTGGATTATGAGTCATAGTCAAGTAATGCATTTTTATTTCAAACATCAAATAATAAATGTGTACTTCCTGAATGGAAATAACTGGATGCCAAATTACAACTTAAACGATTATTTCAATCCATACCTACTCCACATATAATATAGATTAAAATTTTTAGATAAAGTTATATTGGCATAAATAATAGCAGAACTGTTCAGTGAGCAGTGAAATGTCAAAGCCTGAAAGCATTTTCTAGTATACTGAATATGTAGCGAGAGAAAGAGCATAAAGGACATGAAAGTAGAGCAACACAGTTGCCTTTAGTGCCTCACTGACAGGGGTTTTTGTTGAGGACTACTCAGCAGTCACATTTTGACAACTGTAATTAATTGTTTTACAGTGAGAAAACATGATTAATACAGCAACAATAGGTCATGATTGCAAATTATATCTTTTTTTCAATATAACAATTCACAATAATAAGAATGGTGGTCATAAAGTGGTTACATATGAAAGATTTGTACCAGGAATTTTGGGTTCCCAAATGGATTCACCATGTTCTTGTTGATTACTGGTATTGTCTTTTATTGAGTGAGTGGAGCTTGAAATTATTTAGCACCTCTGACATAATGGTTATAGAAGTGGATGCTTTTCTCTCGTTGACCTTTCACTGAGTTCACCTACTGCACATTTTGCAAATTATGGGCTATTATACATTTATATCTTAGCTACTGCTTTTTACAGCTGGTTATGGCTGGAGGGGTATTGTCGTTGGCTTGGCGGTCGGGCAGGCGGGTGGGCAGCGTGACAATAGGGGTGTCCAGACCATTGCTTGGCTAATGCACATGCCAGCTTTCTGAACTTTTTCATAGGCACTCCCTATGACATAAACGTGTGCAAGGAGTAGCTAATTTGCATGTGTGACCTTTGACCTTGGCACAGTGACCTTGAACATATAAAGTTTGTCCGGGCCACTGCTGTGCTCATATGCACGAAGGGTTTCTGAACTTTTGCATAGGCACTCCCTATGACCTGAACCTGTGCATAGGGTGGCAAATAAAATGTTGATTGTGGGAAACTGTTCGTATGGGGGATGGCTTTTTTCCTCCGTGCACTTGAGGTCTCCTGGCTGAGTGGTTACGACGTTCTATTGAATGGCTATTTTTAATTATGTATACATATAGCAAGATTCATGAAGCACAAACAGTATGTCCATAAATGTATTATTTTAAAAGCTAGCATATCCTAACAGCAACACTTTCTGACAGCATTGTTTAATGTAGCATATGGCTCAGTGCATCACTCCTGAACCAAATTCATAGTGTGAATCAGATATTTACAGGAAAGATATTTTCTGATTCAGAGTGTCAGATTTAGATAGAAAGCATGAACATAAACCTAGAATGGTGAGAGACCATAGCATTAATATAGGGATACTGGCATCCAAAGCTGATCTAGGATCAAGAATATGAATAATAGGGCAAGTCTCCCAAGTGTTGTAGCCCATACAACTGAATGTTATACATATCTATTGTTTTATTTTCAGATTTTGAAACTGTCATAAAGCATCTAAAAACTGATTTCAAATTAAATATTATATTTATAATAAAAATCTCCTATAATTTGTTGGTTATCTATATAATTTATCCAAATTTAAATTCAATTTAAATAGGATTGAATGTGGGATGGAAGTTTAACAAAAGGAACAAACTCTTCCTTTTTTATATTTTGAAATATTTAAAAAATGACTTTCATATTAAAATTTGTTAAAACTGACTGAGGCTCTTTTTAAGGGCTGTGCCTTATGCCATTTTAGAGAGTTCTGCCTTTCCACTTTCTTCTATGGCTTGCTCATTAGAGATCTAGATCTAGACCCAGATTTCTATTCTTTCTGTTCATCATGCTACTTGAGAAAAGTCCAACTGCTGTAGAATTTTTATAAGGTTAACTGGATTGAGATATTAAAGGAGATATTAAAAAATAGCTGTTCTATAGAACGTCGTAACCCTTATTGTCATTAGTCCACCATGCCAACGACAATACCCCTCCAGCCATAACCAGCTAAGGGGTAAATATGAAACTCTTTTTGAGTAGTTATCTCAAGCAGTTGAGATAACAAATTCACAAAACAATTGAGTACAAATAGATAAAAACATAACATAGAAAAAGCCTTTTATAAAAAAAAAAAAAAAAAAAAAAACAATACCAGTACTGAGTCATCAGATAAATCTTAGGTCTGTTACTATGATAAAACATTGGTTTCACAGAATTTAGGAGAATGGGTTGGCTACCAGTGAAATTCAGAGTGCAGCAGATCAAGCTTAACTATTTATATAGAATAATAAACAACCAAGCTGTCACTGATCTAAATTTCAAAATTAACATATCCCAACACATGTACAACACTAGAAATAAGCAACTAGAAATTGCCATCCCTCATACGAAGAGTTTCGGACAACCAACATTGCATTAGCCACCCTACGCTAAGATTCAGGTCATAGGGAGTGCCTATGCAAAAGTTCAGAAAGCTATCATGCATATGAGCTGAGCAATGGCCCGGACTAATTTGCATATGTGACCTTTAACCTTGGCACAGTGACCTTGAAAATATAAAGTTTGTCGGGGCCACTGCTTGGCTCATATGCATGATAGCTTTCTGACCTTTTGCATAGGCACTCCCTATTACTTGAACCTGTGTTTGTCCTCTGTGCGTTTCAGGCGTCCTGGCTGAGGGGTTGTGGTGTTCTATAGAATGGCTATTTTTTTTTTCAGCCCAATTGTGATTCTGGATTCTGATCGGATGGCTGGAGTGGCCACTGAAGTACACTAAGCTAACTGTCATTTTCATGGAAATGGTTTGAGCTTTTTGGCTTTTTTGTGTTTTTTTATTTCATTCTTTAATAGGCTGTGTTATCATGCTGGATGTAATCATTAGAAGATGGGTAAATTAAGTCATTGAAGGGATGAACATGGTCATCAACAGTACTCAGATTGATTGTGGCTTTCAAACAATGCTTACCTGAAATGGATGGGCTCAGTGTGTGCCAAAAAAACATTTCACACAATTACACCACCATCAGCAGCCTGAACTATTGACCCAGGGCAGGTTGGGTCATTCCATGTTATGTTGTTGATTCCAAATGACCCTACCATCTGCACTTTGCAGCAGGACATAAGAGTCATCACATCAGGTGATTTTATTGATCTTCAACTGGCTAGTTTGGGTGAGACTTTGACTTCCTGTTGCACCTCAGATTCATGTTCTTGGCTGGCATGAGTGGAACCTGATGTGATTTTCAGCAGTTTTAGCTCATCCACACCAAAGTTTGATGTGTTTTGGTAGTCTGTGTTTTTTTCTGATTACCACAGCTGAAATAAGTGTTAATTTATGCTGCATAAAATTATTGTCAGCTTGAACAAGTGTAGCCATACTCATCTCTCATCAACAAGGCATTTCCACTTGCAGAACTGCTGCTCACTGAATGTTTTTGTTTTTTACACCATCCTGTGTAACCTCTAGAGACTGTTGTGTGGGAAAGCCTCAGGATTTCAGCAGTTTTGAAATAATCAAACCAGCCCCTCTGGCACCAACAGTTATGCCATGGTTAAATTCACCAAGATCACCTTTTCTCCAAATCTGATGTGGGATATGAACACTAACTGAGACTCTTGACCTGTTGTCTATCTGATTTTATACAATGTACTGCTGCTACATGATTGGTTGTTCAGATAATTACATGAATGTGCAGCTGTGGAGCTGTCTCTGAAGGGTGAGTGTGTATGTACACATTATGCATCCATTATACAAACCTAAAAACCTTTCAAAGAGTAACAGGCTGATCATAATGCTTACATTTTGTAGAGGAAAAAAATCTTTACATGCAGTGATGCATTCACACCATGCAAAAAAAAAAAATGTTGTCTGTTTGTGTGTTTAAATCCTTAGGCACACTCTTAGAATTATATGTCCAGTGAATAAAGGTTTGCTTAGAATTAGTTTTCTATGCAGTCCATCCATAATTTATATCCCTTTATGGTCACAGGGAAGCTAGACATGGGTGTTGTCCAAGCTGACATGGGTGAGAACCGAGGTACACCCTGAACAGGTTACTCGTATGCAGGGATACATGCCACACATTCATTCATTAATTCACTGGGAGAACAGCTTAATTTTACTTGGGTCATCCGAGAAGGGGAGGCTGAAGCCTGTCTCAGCCGACACTGGGTGAAGGCAGGGTACACTCCGAGCAGCTCACTATCCATCACAGTGCAACACACAATCGTTCACACTCATATTCACACTCACACTCACATCTAGGGGCAATTTGGAACAGCCAGTTAGCATAATGTGCATGTTTTTGGACCGTGTTAGTACTCAGAAGACACTCGTGCAAGCACAAGGAGAACATGTATAGTCCATACAGAAACGCCCTTGTCAAATCTGGGACTCAAACCCAGGACCTTGTTGCTGTGAGGCGGACGTGCTAATCACTACGCCACTGCCTGCAACACTTCAGCCTGCTAAATGTTGCTAGGAAACTCATGGATAGTTAAGTATTATTGGAAGTCTGAACCATCATAGTCCATGTTTGCAACAGTCTAGACGACATGTTTATTATTATTGTCCAGGTGATTTTATTTTTGAGCTTACAGTATATTATTGCCTAAACAGACAGTTTGTGTCAACCTGTGCTAAAGTTTGACTTAATGGGTTGCAGTAAACTACATCAGAAATCTACAAACTCAAAAATGTTTAAATCTGAAATGTCAATTTTCAACTTCTGCCAGATTTCAGAAAATAAATAAATAAATGAATGAATGGGTTAAGATACCAGACAAACAAGCAATGCCAGTGATATGTATTTGATAAAGGAAAACATAATCTTCTTAGTGCACAATAGCAATAAAGTTAGAAAGTTATAGAACCCTCTCAGAGGGTAATGGTATGACTCAACAGGAGGGACAAGCAGCGATGACACATCCCTCCTCAGGCATGGTCTAATTTAATTTCCAATAAATAGATCCTTTAATGTTTTATAAACAAAATCATAACAGTAATCTATGACCTGCGATAATGTTTTAATAATAATCTCATTACTTTGTTACCAAATGGCTTAAACCACCCTCTATTTGACTGGAGGCCTATAATAAATAAGGTGGCTAATTGCTAAGATGTCTATTGGCATGACTATCTTTCTCCCTAGTGACATTTTTGCCAAACACCCCCAGCCCATCCACCTACCCAGCCAGGCACACGTGTGACAATATCAACTTAGTGATATTAAGCTCTGAGTGTGTGGGAGGAAAAGAGGAAAAGCAATCAGAGTGTGATTACAGCGATGTGTAAGTTCAACTTGCAAAGAAACAAGTTGGAAAGTCTCATAGTCAAGAAAATGTGAAGCCATATTTTAAGATAACCTGCTCTAAATGTTATTACTATGCACACTCACCTTCATTCATCTTCAGTGGACCTCTAAACCTGGACTGGCTAAAAGACTGGGTAGGTACTAACAAGAATGATGAGTATTTTATTAATTCATTCATTTCCTGAATCACTTAATCTTACTGTGGTCGCAGGAAGGCTGGAGCCTATCTCAGCTAAAGTCGGGGTAACCCCTGAATAGTTTGCCAGTTCATCGCAGGGCTACACACAACTAGTCACTAGTTTTGGAGCAGCCAATTAGCCTGTCTTAATGTGTGCATGTCTTAAACCTGTGGGAGAAAACTGAAGTACCCACACAAGCATGGGGAGAACATGCAATTCGAAGGACTGTTTACTGAGAAGAGAGAGAGAGAGAGAGAGAGAAAGAGAGAGAAGAAGAAGAAGAAGAAGAAGAAGAAGAAGTAGAACTGTAGCAAAAAAGACAGTAATTGCTTTCTTGCCATTGTTTTATGGCTTAGATTTTGTACAGCCTAACCAGCCTGGCCTGAAAAGCTCATAACACTACCTTACTATCACTAATTATATGCTTGCAGTCTGCAGTCCTGCTCCTCCTCCTCTTCTCTCTCTCTCTCTCTCTCTCTCTCTCTCTCTCTCTCTCTCTCTCTCTC
>JAOUQZ010000051.1:17660227-17672528 GCA_028564935.1 Neosilurus hyrtlii
CTGAGATGGGCGCCAGCCTCCCCGCGACCCTAATTAGGAATAAGCGGTTCAGAAAATGAATGAATGAATGAATGTATTGTTGTATTATTGGCTGTTCCATATTTCCCCTAGGTGTGGATGTGCGTGTAAGTGGTTGTGAGTGTGTTGGCCCTATAATGGTCTGTTGAGCTGTTCAGGGTGTACGCCGTCTTTGCCCAGTGTCAGGTGAGATAGGCTCCAGTCTTCACAATCCTATTAGGATTAAACAATTCAGCAATTGAGCGAGTGAAGCGTGAATTAGATTGAGGCCATATCATGGTGCCCAATTGAGGTCTTCAACATGTTTTATAAAACGGAAATCTTTTTTTCTTTAGATTTACACATGGCAAGTGTCTCTCCATGGTTACGGTTCTGACCTAGCAATTTGAAGGTTAAGATTCCAGTCATAGAATGCTCAGCTTTATGCTTGAATTGTATCAAGTATAAGCTGCTACTGATAAAACATATAGAGAATTTAATGAATATATATAGATGGAAATGTAATTCCTGTTGAATCCCGTTCATGTCAGAAAGGTAGAAGTGATTTATTATTACTGAATTTTTCCTCTTTGGTCCATTGTGTCCTTTCATTCAATTTTGCAGAGTACAACAAAATCAAAGTGGTGCTTTATCAAAGGCAGTGTCTTGGCTTTTTCTAATGTATCACAATGGATTAAACTGTGCATGCTTCATGAGAAATGTATCAGTCTGAATACTGATTCTGATCACTCTGAATGCAAAAGGCACATTTACATTTTGCGCCACCATTCTCTCTCACATTTATTATTCTCCAGCTTCACATATGTGTCACAGATTATCCACCATCTATTAACTACATAAGATGTTCATCTATCAATCCCATTCGGAAGAGAGGAGCACCCTGTGATTCATCCAGAAATTAAAAATATCACTTGCCATGTGGAATTGTAGCACTGGCAATATAAAATAAACCTTGGACACATCTAATGACTGTAGTTTGAACAGATTGCAGTGTGACTTTTGCTAGCCTTATCTGTATGTTGTCTGTATGTCTGTATCTTTAAGTCACAGACAGTGCACTCATTATTATTGTTATAGTTTGTAAAAATGTGTTAATAATATACTGCAAAATATAATGTAATATAGGACTAACTCCTGGTTACTGCAAATAAAGTGGAAGCAGCAATCTGTTGATCTGAATTAATATTGTAGTTATTAAATCTCTGGGATGTGAACTGGGACTAGGAGTCAAAGGTATACTTAATCCTGCTTCTTCTCTTACTTTATCTATAAAAGCATTAATTATAAGGCTTTTTTTCTGATTGGGACAGAAGAAGCAAAAATTATACCATTAATTCAACTGGTCTAAAGAAATGCGGATAATTTACTAATTGCTAAAAAGGGAATTTAAAATCATCATGCCATCAATGACATATAGACAGCTCAAGAGGAAAGTAAACAAGTGCACGCACCGACGCATAGCCAGAGAATGTGGAGGCCATTGCAATTAAAGACTGCAAATTATACCAGGGTTGATTAAATGAACATGATGGAAAATATTACATCTTTCATCATTACATCATAACACATCAGTATTCGAAAAATGTCTATCCTCTAATCATTGCTTTAGCAACAGCAACTAGTTAATTACTTAATTAAGTTTCATTGAAAAATTCCATTAATTAAAAATCTCATTTTAACATTTCACAAATATTCATTCAATATCGCTGTATCAGTATTAATGCAGCAGAACAATGAATGTGGTGTTCATGGAGAAAGAAAGGTGACATATGTACAGGAAAAGTAGACCTAATAAATGATAATAAAGGTTTATCATGGGCTGTTGATGATGTAGACGCCATAGTCCACAGAGATAAGCGTGAGGCTCATGCAGTGCTGCTACACAGCACTCCCTTTGATGTGGACTGAGGTGAAAATCACAGGCTTTTTTTGGGTTGTGTAGTGACTCATCAGGCTCAGTAGAAATCCATGGATAATGATATGGTGTAGTATAAGGTTTGAATGGATACATGTACTGTGTGCTACTGACCTTTATCTTTGTTACGCTTCTGCTTTTAAGAGGGCAGCAAGAAATCTAACTGTGTTAAACATTAAAAAGATCTTTTGGGTCAGTAATTCTTGTTTAAAGAAGGTAAGATTTATTTATGCATACACTTTTTTTTTTTTTTACATCAATTATATGAAGATAATAGAACTCAGCTAATTGCTCAGTAATAGTCAGTGAAACAGGAGTTGCTTCAATAATTTGAAGACACAGGTGAAAACAATAGTAACTGGATTGAAAAACGGAATACCACACTTCAGTGTTGGACTGAGGAAATGTAAAATAGCCCACAGCTCCATCCAGTGGTACAAGAACATCTAGAATAAAAACGTTACTATGCCTTCATTACATACGATTTCCCCAAGTATCTACAATCCTGATTTACGATAAGTCTAAATTTATGTTAATAATTTCTTATTGTATAAAATCTTTAGTATAAAATGTAAAATAAAATATTTGTCACAAGAAAACATCATTGCTACTGCATGACATTTCCAGTATAGAAGATGTAAACAAAATGAAAAGAAGTGTGTTCAGAAAAAACAAACTAAGAAGAATACAATCATTGCCTCAATTATTTTATTGTTGGTTTGAATTATTTATTCAACTTAAACACTAACCCTGGGTTTACACTGCGATGTCTGTGATTTCTATGATTTTAGAAAATCGTGAGGCGGGTGGGTGGGGGTTTCGTGTGAGGTTGTGGGATCGAGGTTGTGGGATGAGGTTGGTGGATTCGTGATGGTTGTTCTGATGGTGGCAAAATTACTTTTTACTGTCAAAAATTTTACTGTGATTATTACAATGTATTACGATTTTACGCCAGTCATGGTAGAATGTGGAAATTGTAGTAGAGTGCAGTAGAGCTTAACAGACCCATTCCTCTGTTAACCAAGACCCTTTCTAATTGTGTTAAAATAATTTCCCTAGGCAAAAATGTTTTTCTAGGTTGTTAACCCTTTAACTTCAGGCAGCAGATATTGATGCAACATCGTAGGGAATCTTGATGAGCTTGGAAACACGATTCCTTCAAGTTTGATCCTTTGGGTGCTCCCTCCTTTTTATACCCCAATCATGCTCTAGTGTAAACCCAGGGTACAACAATAAACTACAAAAAAAATTTCAAATGTAATTAAATAATCAGTATTATCTGAGGTTTGCTGCAGCGATAACTTTATCAAAATGTAGCTAATTTTATTTAGACGAAACACGGTAAGATTGTCTTAAGAGCCGTGATTGTATGGAAAATCATCATTGCACCATTATATTTAGTGCGTTATCTTTGTTGTTTGTAGGTTACACAGAATTTCCAGGTCTCCACCACCTGGGACAACTGGATCTCATCTGGGAAGGCTTCCTCCACATCCAGAGGAACATCAAGATTTTTGCTCTCGATGTAGGGGACCAGGGTTTCTTTAATGCTGTTGAATTAGAAAGAATGGATTTAGCAAACATTCAAAACAACATTTCAGCTGATATCCACTATATCCAACTCTGTTCTGACCTCCAGGAAGGTGTAAAGGTATCGATAGCTCTCTGGCTTTTCAGTTTCAGCAGCAGAAACTCATGCATTTCAAGAAGCCAGACCTCCACAGAGTTCTTAGACAAAAGGTTTATCAGTAGAGTTTTCATATTTTCCCCTAGTGCCTGCTGATATTCTGCTGGGATTCCTGAGAATGGATCCTTAATTAAAACAGAAAATGAATAAACAGATTAGACAGGTGATGCATCTGTTGGAGATATATTGTATTATCTTGTATTATGGGAAACACATAATTCCTTACCCGCTTAAGGCGAAGCATATGCTCAGACTTGAGTGAGGTCAGGAGTTGCCATAGAGCCACACAATGCTTCAGACAACATCTACCCAGAATCTTCACACACCATGAGGAAAAAGAAACCCACAATTGGACGGGAAAAACAATGAACGGATAAAAATTATGGATTTTTACCACATATTATTACATGGTATTGCATTCATCTTCATGTTCTCCATTAGCACTGACTTACCTGAAGGATGTGAGGGGCCATCTGTGTCCCCATGTGTAGTTTCTTCTCCAAGTACTCCTCCAGAGGCATGTGCTCATCACCTCCAGTCATAGCCAGGAAGCCCAGAGCAATCTCCACAGCAGGCAGGGTCTCACAGATGTCACTGAGAGACTGCAGCTCTGCTGTCAGCCCAGAGGAACTCAAAGCGGTCAGGGGCTCCTGAGAAATGCACATGAAAGCTCTAATATTCATACTTTTATTTGCATAGAAATGGAAAGCAAACTTTGTTAAAATAGGAAGCTGTGAAACTTCAGCATGCAGCAACAATTCACATAAGGCTATTATTGAAAATTTAGTATGAGATGTCATCAAAAAGTTCCAAGACTGTTCCTGTTGTGAACAAACTGAACAAAGTCATTATTTCTTACCTGAGCCACCTTTTCTCTTATGTCTTTGAACAGATTTTCATAATTGCGTTCCTGTCTGCTGACCAGAGTGGGAATTCCCTGTATAGAAATTATATTATGAACTAAATAGCGCAACATATTTCAGTGTGATATTCTATAAATACTGTTGTTTGTATTTTGTACATTGTTTTTTACTCTTCTTCACATTACAGTCTGCAAACATGCAGGAAGATTTTGTTCACTTACAGTCAGTGCGAGTTGGGGTTTGCCTTGTAAGAAGCGGGTGAAGACCTGTTGCTGGATCTTGGGGAGGTCATATTCAGAGACTGTCTCCTGGCCACGTTCCATGATGTATTGGCAATTAGACAGTACCAGGGGGAGCAGGTCTCTGTCCACGTCATACCGGATCATATGCAGTTCACTCACTTCTGCAAGGCTTACCGTGTAGCTATGCAGAAGGACAGCCATTCAGAATCATAAGCTCTTATATTTATTACAAAACAAAAAGACTATTAAAATCAGTCATATTTCAAAGTATAAAATTCTATTAATATCGTAGTGTCTAAAGAATCTTTTACCTGTTATTCTCTCCTGTGTGTTGATTGGCTGCGCTGACCAGCTGGTTATGCAAAGAGACCAGGTAACTGAGCAGTGCCGTAGCACACAGCCCTGCTCCCAGCCTCCGAGGAATCAGCACTTGCAACTCACTGCCCTCATCAAGATCAACCCTGCAATATTCTCCTGGTACATTCACTTCATCTACACAGACACACAACACAAACCACTTGACTACATATAATATTCTACAACCCTGAGTAGGAGTCTTAGACTCTACCCTTAAACTGTCAGAATGCTCAGAGAATATCGTTCTATAAATAGCAGATGTGTAACACTCACAGTTGGCCAAGGATGTTCGCAGCTGATTCCATGAACTCAGAAAAATGTGAATGCGCTTCTGGTACCAGCTCTTTATAGATACTAGTGAAGGATAAAATAGTAAATATTGTTTAGCCAGATTAGAAAAAAATCTTACAAACATCAAATTCTTTTCAGTGAACACACAAAGTGGCCAGCTAGTGGACCTTTTACAGCAGGGATTATCTGCAAATGGCTGGTGTGGGTGCAGATTTTCACTTTAACGAAGCAGTATCCACGCCTTTCACCTGTGTGACCCACTGATCTCAGAAAATGACAGGATCAGGTATCCTATTGTTTGCAACAACATGAAGCCAGGCTGGTGCCATCTTGGTGAGAGCACTTTACTGCTGAAAGTTATACTAAAAAACATACAAAAATAATGGGGAAAATGGAAGTAACTACATCCAAGGTGTACATTTCATTTTGACCACCACCACCACACCCCCCCCTTTTTCAAATCTCAGCTATGCAGAGCTTTTTAATTTTTTTTTTCTATAATTACGAATATCAGTGAAATTATTGGTAAAGATATATAAATTTAAAGTATTTTGACCACCAGCAGTAAAAATTTTCAGAACTTTCAAGCTGTGTTGACTTTCAAAGGCTTCATTTTGAGATTGTAAAGCGAGGTGGTCTCACCAAGACGGGCAACCTGCACCCACAACGGCCCATTGCGGATAAGACTGGATATGCCTGTTGTAGAGATAGCCACTGAATTTGATTTTGATCAGTGACTGCACCTTTAAATGTGACTTGATGTTACTTCATCAAGCTGCTTTATTTCTAATGAGTGTAAATATATAACATAAAATGTATATTACCAGATGTCTGTTTGTCAATAAAATCCCTAATTGTCCCACAGATCAACTCAGGTACATTCTGAAACTTCTTAACCAGGTTTCTCTGCAGCATTAGTATGTCTGGAAGGAAGCTGACCAACCGGAATTCAGGCTCCTTCACAGTAAAACAGAAAAGACAGATATAGTGTAACACCACATCTTTGTCTACAACTAATTTCCATATAGTACAGATACAAAGCTGGCCTAAAGAGGAATGAAAATGAAAAATTAAATAACCTTCTGTAGGAACCTCCAGAGTAGAGGAAAGTAATCTTTGCCATCGTTCTGCTCTACGATGTGTGTGAGGCTAAGCAGAGAGCCCTTAGCCCTGCAGCTCCATACAGCCGAGCTGTGAAGTACAGAATGCTTAGGCAGAGTGGACAGGAACATACGTGGGTCTCCGTACATGAGCTTCAGGATGGGATCAGCTGACACGCGGGCATCATTCCTCATGGAGTCATTCACCTTTTTGATTTTACATTCCAGTTTCTAAAAGTCCAGCATTAAAAAAATCTTAGAACTCAGCTTTTATGACCATAATGGAAATTGAACAGCTCCCACCACCCACTCCCCCCAGCAATTAGATAATCTATTAGATTTATTAGACAATATACAGTATTATAGATTGTTCTGTGTCTAATGAAGCTAACTGAATTTATTCTTATTTGTTTCAGACATAAGAGTCAGTTATATGGTCAGTCATATTTAGCATTAGCTTAATTCATATTAAAATTGGGCAGCATTTTTTTTTATTTGCTTGAAGAAAGCCATCAAAAAGTGATTTCATAATGGTCTAGATGTGTGAAAATGGCAAACTGGATAATTCATAACCAAATTAGCAATAATATTGCTAATTTGCTTATGAATTATTCAGTTTGCCATTTTTTGCCATTGAATTAGCCATACCATTTAAAAGAGGAGACTCTAAGCTTTAAAATGGTATGGCTAACTCAATTTTGAATTTTTGGTCACTGTAACTCATTTTGCCAGACTGGGTCACATATGTCAGTGTTTATAGCATTCACTTATGTTTGCAACTGCATGAAAATATAGCTTCAATCAAAATCAATTAGCCTGTGTGTCTCTTCCTGAAAGGAGACACGCAGTGTTCCAGTGCTGTGCAGCAAATCATTGCTTGCCTTCAGTTTAGGAGTAATGACATTATGAGCCAACGCAATCTCCCAGGCAGTCCTGGCTTCCTTGGTTGACAGGATATCATCATAACCAGCAGGCCCTAAAGAACATAATTATTTACAATAGGTTACTAAGGAAATTAAGCACTTGTTGCACTCACTCTCTTATATAATAGGTCTTACACTGAATATTCTGAGGAGACTCCAGGGCCCAGCTGAGCATCAAGTGTGCAGTTGTGACTGTGTCATCAACACCTTTTCCCAGAGCTTTGCCCAGGTGCTCCAAATCCTTCCTCAGATGTCTTATTAAAAACCTACATGGATCCTGTACTGGAGGTTGGATGATCTGTGCGATGGACTGGGACTTTACGACAAAAGGCAAAGTGTTCAGGAATGGTTAAGTATAAGGTAATTCTAAATGTAGATTTAATAATTGCAGTGCATTAATGAATATACTTGAGACTGTTCTGATGCACCGAGCAGCATGGCCAGATGGGTTATCATTCTGATCAATGTAAAGGGAGTCAGAGACAAGCTTTTTGTATCCAATGTATCTGGGTTATCTCTCCTTTGTGGGTCTCCAAGAATGTGGCCTGTCTGGGTCCGATCCCCTCTAAAAAGAAATAACCTTGTTTACTAACATGAGATGCTTTATTTATGCTTTTATAATGTTTAATTGAATCAAAATTTCATTACTTTATTTCACATTTACAGCATAAAATTTGTCTCAGTTTATTACATGACTCACTCTTGCTGAATTATATTGAAACCTTGCACAGGTTGATGATTGATTCCTCCAACAGGTGCTCCACACTCAAAGCATCTTTCTTTCTGAATAGGTCTGCCACACTGAGGAAGAAAGCTATGATCACTTTTTATCTCAGATTCAGCAATTACACTATATCAGTTTAGTTAAACAGGTGGTAAATTATAAGCAGTTGCAAATTCATAAACATTTGCATTTACCTTTTCTCAGAGTGAATAGCTACAGTGGTGCTTGAAAGTTTGTGAAACCTTAAAAATTTATAGATTATTTTATTATAGATTATAAATTATAGATTACTTCATAAATATGACCTAAAAGCATTTTCACACAAATCCTAAAAGTAGATACAGAGAATCCAGTTGAATAAATAATTCATTCATTCATTCATTTTCTGAACCGCTTATTCCTAATAAGGGTCGCAGGGAGGCTGGCGCCCATCTCAGCCGATTCTGGGCGAGGGTGAGGTACACCCTGGACAGCTCGCCAGGCCATCGCAGGGCCATCAGTCACACAACCATTCACACCTAGGGGTGATTTGGAACAGCCAATTGGCCTACTGTGCATGTTTTTGGACTGTGGGAGAAAAAATTTCCAAATTTGGAGGGTTTCCTCGTATGAACTGCTTGCTCCAGGTCCTTGCACAACATCTTAACTGGCATGTCAGGACTTTGACTTGGTCATTCCAAAATGTTAACTTTATTCTTCTTTAACCATTCTTTGTTCAAACAACTTGTGTTCTTAGGATTGTTGTCTTGCTGTATCACCCACTTTCTCTCGAGATTCAGTTCATGGACAGATGTCCTGGCATTTTCCTATAGCATTTGCTGGTATAATTCAGAATTCATTCTTCCATGAATAATTGCAAGCTGTCCTGGCCAAGGTGCAGCAAAACAGGCCCAAACCATGATACTACCAACTTCATGTTTCACAGATGGCATAAATTCTTATGCTGGAATTCAGTGTTTTCCGTTCTGCAACCATAGCGCTTTTTGTTCAAAACAAAAAGTTCTATTTTGGTCTCATCCATCCACAAGACATTTTTCAAATAGCCTTCTGGTTTGTCCATGTGATCCTGAGTAAACTGCAGACGAGCAGCAATGTTCTTTTTGGAGAGCAGTGGCTTTCTCCTTGCAACCCTGCCATGCACACTATTGTTGTTCAGTGTTCTCTTGATGGTGGACTCATGAACATTAACATTAGCCAATACAAGAGAGGCCTTCAGTTGCCTAGAAGTTATCCTGGGGTCCTTTGTAACCTTTCCGACTATTACATGCCTTGCTCTTGGAGTGATCTTAGTTGGTCGACCACTCCTGGGAAGGGTAACAGTAGTCCTAAATTTCCTCCATTTGTACACAGTCTGTCTTACTATGGATTTGTGTAGTCCATACCCCTAAGAGTTTTGTAACCTTTTTCAGCCTAATGAGATTCAACAACCCTTTTTCTAATGTCCTCAGAAATCTCCTTTATTCGTCCCATGATACACTTCCACAAACGTGTTGACACTTTGATAGAGCCGTGTTTATGGTGCCCGCTCACACCTGATTGTCATCCCATTAAAAACACCTGACTCCTATACCAACTTCAAATTACTTGCAAATCCTAGAAGTTTACAAACTTTTGCCACTTACAGATATATAATTTGTATAATTTTCCTCAATAATTAAGTGGCCAAGTAAAATATTTTTGGCTCATTTATTTAATCAGCTTCTCTCTATCTACTTTAGGACTTGAGTGAAAATCTGATGATGTCTTAGGTCATATTTATGCAGAAATGTATGGAATTATTAAGGGCTCACAATTTTCAAGTGTTTACTAATTTAACTCCTCAGATTAAATTAATTTTTACTCAGTGGACAACCCTTTTTGACACAAAATTTTAAAATATGTGAAACAATTTTATTCTATTTTATAATTCTTTTTACATCATAATATTAACAATGCATTTCCATATGGCACCAGGATAAACAATCATTTACTTTATACAGTAGCTTTAATTTATATCTGTAAAGGCTCTGTTAAAAATGTAATAGCTTGTAATTATAAGTTTGAATAGCTTAAAACAGTGAAACTGTTAAAATACCACTATCAACCATCATAGTGGTTTCAAAGAATCTAATGATGTTGCTATAGTTATGGCTTACCTTGTCTACAACACATGGGTGGCCATTGGGACAGGCTACAAGAGGGTAAAAATAAACAGTAAAAAATCTCTAAAATCTCATAAATACTATTAAAAAATTGGAGAAGATGCCCAACAGCTATAGTCATTTAAATTGCTTTAGTCCCCAAGTAAATAATTCACAAAAAACAAAATTGTTTGTTCAACTTACTATACCAGGTGAAACCAAGAACTTTTTTTGCTGTGGCCAGCATGTCCTCAGGCATTGTGGGTATAAATGCCATCTGTATAAAATGACAAGGAATATTGTAGAAGGCAGATGAATACAAAAATCAAATCTAACAGAGTTTGGTGTAGCAACAGTTAAAGAAAAACAGGATCACATGTACCCGCATGGCAGCAGGGGAGAATGCCAGTTGTATAAGGGGTGCCAACGCTCCTTCAGTCCCACACAACAATACAGCCTTCAGATGGATGCTCAGCTCTGTGAGGGTGAGCTCTGTGTTTGATTTATGCCTGTCAACACTTAGGCTGCCCAGTTTATTATTTACCAGACTTTCAGCAAACACCTTCATCTCTTGTGTGAAAAATTGTAAGCCATGGATGTAATCCTCAAGGACTTGGCATTGCTACAACCAATAAAAAAAGTAAAAACTTTACATCAAATACAGCTATCATGAATGTGCTAGATGTTCTGCTGATGAAATGACTTTGAAAACTAAACACAAAAACCATAAACCTCTGGGTTGGGATGGAGGATTGAGTTGGATGCTTGAAATAGACTGGTAACTTCTTGGAAAAGGGCCAGAAGAACATAAAAGGCCTTTCTTCTTGGAGTAGAATTACATGTCTATAAATTTATAAAGTATACAGTATATTAAATCAGAATCGATGTATCAAGCTTTTAAATGCACATAAAAAAGGAAAAACAAAAAATCAATACCTCAATGGCTTCATCTATACATTGTACTCTACCCTCAATTACAGCCTTTGCAACTGCTTCACGTACAATTTTATAATCTTGGCCATACACAAGGTATTGGTCCACATGGCCCCCATGCTCTTCCTGAAACACATACATTTTTTTCAGCATATTAGATTATTAGGTATTAAAACCAAAATCAGAACAGGTTCAGTGATTTCCATATATCACCAAAAACACAATGTTGCCATGTCATTCATGTCAAGCATAAGTGCATGTCAACTCCTGACCAGAACTGGAAGTATTTAACTACCTGTTGTGTAATTTCTTGTGGAAAAAGCCAGTGGAACTTAGCTTCCTTTCGCATTCCCCTTGCAACTTCGATTCCCTGCATGCTGCAAATCTTCCTGATCAGGTACACTCTGTACCAATCATTCCTGCTGTTTTTACAGAGCTCTATCACTGTGTCCAAGAACTCTTCCTGATGTTTTTCCATTCTCCCTAATAAAGATATACAGTGAACTGTGAGACCCATGCATAGTAATTGTACATAAAGATAAATTTACAACAGCTTAAGCTTTGTGGAATTAAACAGTGCCTGGTAAGGTGGTGAGCAGCTGAGCACCCATGTCCAAGCATATACGAAGTCTTGCTATCTGCTTCAGGCTCTCTATGGAGATCTCTTCTGTGAAAGCCCTGCCTGTACGTAAAACATCTTGCAGGACATCCTTTCCCTCCTGCAGGCATGTCCTTTGCTTATCCATGCTGCTCAATTGCTTGTTCTTAAACATAGAATCCTGAAAACAAAACAGACAAGCAGACAAACAGACAAACAGACAGACAGATAGATGAAATCATTATATATAAAATTGGATTGGAATGTAAGGAATAAAATATGTGGGGGCAATGCATTACATAAATAATCAAAGTTAATGTGTTAACGTGTTTTATTCCAATTTTGTCATAATCCAATTTTATGTTTATTTAGGAATCACATGTATAGTTATAGCATATTTCATATAATTAAATATAAATTAAACAAGTTAGTTCTATTCTATACTGATTCATTCTGCAAATGCAACATTCTTTGTCCTTTCCTATGATGGAAAAATGAACAACTTGAAAAATAAAAACCTCTGACTATTA
>JAOUQZ010000051.1:17677057-17699716 GCA_028564935.1 Neosilurus hyrtlii
ATATATACATATATAATTTTTCCTACCACTTAATTTAGGAACATTTCTACATTTGCTTATTCATGGAATTATCAAATCAACCAAACAAATGGCAGTAACACAATGCAAAAAAATCATGTAGACATAATGTTTTATATTATCTACCTTAAGGTATGATGTGTGCACATTCAGAAATGCTTTTCTGCTCATGATCGGAATATCATTTAAGTTACCTTCCTGTCAGTTCTAACTAGTCTGCTCACCCCATTGAGGAGGTGATTCTTCCAGGAGCAATGCCACATACATTTGTTTTTGGTGTAAATCATAGAGACTATTATACATGAGTGAAAAGTCCAGAATATCAAATGGTTCCTGAAATACTCAATCAAGCCCATGTGGTGCCAGTAACTATGCCATGGTAAAGGTCACTGAGATCACACTTTCCCCACACTCTGTTTGATAGGAATATAAACTACAGCTTGTACCCACATGCTTTTATGCATCATCCTTTCATTAATAAATAACTTCCAAAATATAAGATATTTCAAAAGACATTCACCCTCTCTCTGTAAGGTGTGCTCCCAAAGGTCATCTAGCAGATCTTTAATCCTCCAGCTAAAGGGCATACTGCAGGACATAGGTCTTCCTGCTGACATATGGCTTTGGATCAAGATCTGTGACTCGGAGCTACGCATAAACAGATTTGACTTTTTAAGTAAAGTTATGACAATGATCACAAGAGGTACACAACTGTTTTTGTAGTTGAATTAGCATATGATTGTACAAAACAATAAATAATTAAAGTAACTCACATTTGCCTAGTTTGGATGTATGGTATATCCAGCAATTCTTTGTTGTCAAATATGAGCAGCCACAGATTTTTTATTTCATCCTCACTATTAGTGTCAAGCAGAAGGTCCAGATTACAGTTACGGTCGATGACAGAAATCAGCTGTGCAAGGAAGGGAGTGACCACTGTCTGTATTCTGCGCCACAGGGTGTGTCTATCAACAAATATTTACAAAATAATATAGATAAAGCAATACTTTACAAGAAGCACGTAATCACAGTTATGCTATATGTAAAAACCATGCTGTAATTCTCCTCCATAATAGTGTGTACTTACGTAAAAGTTCCTCCCTCTTGGAGAGCCTCAATATTTGCTGCTTCCCTGGACACCCAGCTTTTGGGCATATCAGCATTGTTCTCACGTATTTTCAACAAGAGATAAAGGCGCTTTTTTAGTGTCTCGATGAACATAACTATTGCAGGAAAGAAAAAAGTATTTTTCAGAGAAACTTGCTCACAAAATGAGACACGGAAGTGAACAGGACAGAAAACGGACAAACCTTTCAGTTTGTCGCTGTTATCCAGGAGTGTAAGCAAGATGTCCACTCTTCTTGTACTAAGACTTCCTCCATCTTCAGGATCCCTTAGCATACCCACAGAGCTCTGGATACAACTGCGCAGTAGTGCTGTTGTATCAAACACCTTCTCCAATGTCTAAAGCACAAACAATGCTGATATAGCATAGATAATGACTTAACCAAAATACAACATTAATTTTAATAATTTAAATGATACTTTACTTACCAAATCTTCTGAAATTTCATCTATAAGAATAAAAAAATTAAGCAATTTAAGATTTATGAATCTTTATAATTAGAAAATAAAGAAACTTTCAAATTCAAATAATAATTCAAAAGGAAAGATGAAAAAATACCAGAAGTTTCCACTGTACTTTTCTCAAAGAGCTCACAAATGGACACATTTCTCAGATTCTGGACATCTGATACAATCTCTTGAGAACTCCTGAGATCATCAATGTGAACTGACATCCAATGCCCTATAAAAATAATAATACATATGTGTGTGTGTGTCACATTAAGATCAGTGGTCACAAAATGTTTTAAGAGGCTCATGTCACACCGTGAAAAAGCCTACCTCCCTCCTGCCTTTGATCCTCATCAGTTAATAAATAAATCCTGTCCCTCTCCTCATCAATGGTGACTGTGTGGAGAGGGTGTCACTTTCAAATTCTTGTGCACCTACATCTCTGTGTACATGGACTCAGAGACCTGGACAGCTAACACTACAGCAGTGGTGAGAAAGGCCCAGCAGTGACTCCACTTCCAGGGAGTTCTTAGAAGGAACAGACTGGAGGAGAGGCTACTGGTGACCTACCGCTTCACCATCAAGAGTGTGCTGGCATACTCCATCACTGTGTGGTATGCTGACAAGAACATGTTTCAGAGGGTGATAAGGTCAGCTATAAAGGCAGTTGGCTGCCCCCTACCCTCCCTGGATGATACTGCCACCTGTCAATTTTGCAGATTTATTCTTGTTTTGATCCTAAAGCACCATCAGCTGCAGCACTTTTCAGTTTTATCATATAGGTGACTGTGCAATGAAAATAAAGGCTATCTCCTCAGGTTACATTTGAAGGAGTAATGCATTCAACCTCAACAACATAGTGCTAATGTTAAGCAACTGTTATGCATGGTAAACAAACAAACAAACAAACAAATAAATGGATGAATGAATGAATGAATGAGTGAAATGATGGCACAGGACTACTTCATAATTATTGGGCATAGCATAAAAACAGCTAGAGTATTAAAACTAGGATATCAGTGGGTGTAATATTTATCTCACATTAAAAAAAAGGAAAAAGAAGCTTAACCTCCATGAAATCCAGTGTAGAAGGTTCCACCCTCCATTCTGGGTAGTTTGATGATGAAATACACAAACACCCTACATTCGTCTACATATTTCGATCGGATGATTTCATTCATGGAGGAGTACCTGCATGGAAACCCAGCAGTTTTTGCAATTAAACAGTTAAATCACTTTGCAATTATTAGTGATTAATAATTAGTGCTAATGTCAGAAAATGTACCACACACCTAGCAGATGCAAGAAGATTTGCATTTGCTGAATCCTCCCCAAAATCCATTTGAATTAGAAGAATCTTATCTGCACAATGTGTGTTTAGGAACTTCCTGAAAAGAAAATTCACAAGCACAAAAAAAAGTCAAAAAAAATAATTATACATGACCATGGTGAGTAATCTTATTCAACGTAAGTGAATAAGATAAATTACTGAGGGACAATTTTAACAATTTATACCTTATTTTTTTGAGAAAGGAAAATTCTGTCTCAAACTGTCGCAGTGACAAGTGATCAATGATGTCAATTCCTGTCATTTCAGTAAGCTGCATAATATCTGCAGCTGTCAATAACCTTGAAAAAGTTGTAACCTGAAAAAGTTGTAAAACAGCAAAAAAAAAGCAACAACAACAACAAATGAGTAATCTATGGTAAACCCCAGTTTAGAATAAAATTAAATATAGCACACAGAAAAATGTAAATTTCTACCTCAGTAAAGATGTAATGGTTCCGATGACTCTTTGAGATATGGGATGCAATGAATTCTGACAGAGAGTGGTGTTTTTGTTCCTTAAAGTATGCAGTGAAAAGTTGCTCTGTCTCTACGTCGGGAAAATCAGTATACTCCAACCGTACCACTGAATCTGGGGTAGCACAATTCAATAAGACATTCTTGGCTTCCTTTATCAGTTTGTCTTGGATATCTGCAACCTCAATTTCATCTCTTAGTTTCTCCACTGTTTGAAGTATCACAGAGGAACAAGTATCTGAATGGTAACCAATGAAAACATCTTGAGGCATGTACTTGTGTGAACTGGAATGCTGACTTTTTGAATCCACAAAATGTTGGACCCAGCTCTGCAGTTGTTTCACAGTTTCTTTCTGACCACTCATTAGGACACTGTTGATGTCCAGGTAGTGCTTTTCAAGTCTGTTAATTAGTGGAATGGGGAATTGTTTGTAGACCACCTCTTTCTCCTCAATGACAATAAGCCGGAAAGCTTCATGCACTCTACACTTTACACGGTGTGTCCCAAGACCAAGATCAACATACTTCTGACCACCCAGAAAAACATAGTATTGGTTAAGTGCATCATACAAACTTTCGTAAAGATTTTGAAGGTTTAAAAGAACAACAGTCTGGCCAGTTTCCATACAGATCTTCACACGGTTGATATTCTTACAGACTTGTGTGTACTCCTGATCTTTTGGAAAACTTGAACCAAAAATGATCTCTGGAAGATTGTTATCCATGAAGATATTTTGCTGAAGAATTTGAAGGCCTGCAAAGTTCTTGGTTAGTATAAGGAGGTAGCGGCAGTCCTCATTCTGAGCTTTGCTAATGAGGTTTTTCCTTACCAAATCAATTGTACTGAGGTCATTCAAACAAGGTTTTAGGTGAAGGCTTTTGGCAAAGATTTTCAGAGCATCCACATTGTCTAAGCCACTGAAATTTCTCAACACCGCATGAACAATTTCTTCAGAAGAAGGGTTGGATTCTCTGGAAACGCCGTACAGCATCTTGATTAAGCTGTAATAATCACGTAATCCAAAAAATCCTTTATCTTGTGTGCTACAGATCTTTAGGTAAGCAACTGTTAAAGGATGGAAAAGATGCTTGATGTTTTCCAGGATGACTGGCTGTACAGAACAAATGCCTGTGGCTGTTTCAATGAGTTCATTCTGATCTGGGTCACCTCGAGAGACAAAGATTCCCCGATTCATTTTGGCAGGGTCCAGAGCCCAGTTTGAGATGCCAATAAACCCAACCTTTTTATAGGGTAGTGGATCATCATCAATACAACCTTCCTCCAGTAAGGGGTGTAGGGTTTTTAGTGGCATTTTAGGGGAATCTTCAGCTAGACCTATCTCATCTAGCACAACAACAGAGACATACTCTTTTAGATTTTTCCCCTCTTGAAACCGAGCACACTGCTTAAATGTATTAATGATTCCCTCTGCAGTTGAGTGAGGACTGCACTGATAGGATGTTAGGTGAATCTGCTTCAATTTCCTGTACAATTCAGAGTGTGCAGCTTGGCCTTGCATTGCATCTGCCACTAATGTCTTTGACAGAGACTTTGAGCTCCCAGGCTTACCAACTAAGAATAGTGGGATTCGCAGTTCAATGCACACCACCATCATGAACACATTTTCTTTCAACGCCTTATTTTTAGCAATTGTACCACCTAAGGGTACATCATGTAGAAGAAGATCCTGTATTTGAGAGATTTCATCCATGACTTTTTTGTGTTTGTTATACTGTGGGAAAAATCTGCAGAGCTTTGTCCACAATTCTTTTTTCTTTTCCAGGCCTGCATGATAGCACACTGCCACTGCCATTAATAGAGCCCATTCAACAGGATCTTTGTCATTTAAGGAGATTGTTTCACCAGCAACATGGTTTGACTGTTTCTGCTTCTTGTTCTTCAAAAATTCTTCCAATTCTTCAAAAAACATTTTGTAATTGTTGTAGAACCACACAAATACTTGCATGCAACGTTCAACATCTCTTAAACTGACAAAGCTACATTCATCTTTTCTTTTCCTCATGTAGCACTGTGATGCAGACAGGACATCAGTCATCATCTTGATATAGTCCTTGTTGACCAAGCTGTTTTCAACCACACTCTTAACAATTTGATGAATGTACAGTTTTTCTGTGTTGTCATCAAGCTGTCCAAAGTCCCACACAAGTGGAATCATACTCGGGGGCAATGCATGAACTCTGTACACCAGTTGACGGAGAGGAATTGATCCCAGTTTGTCCTGTGTTTGATTTGCTTTCACAATGTATCCCAAACCTGCTCCTTCCAGCCTTTCAATCATTGCATCTGAGTGTTTTCTGTAAGGATTGCAAGCAGCAATAACCTGTAGACCAGTTTGGGGTTTAAGTTTATGCCCTTGCACAGAATTGTCACAAAGCACTTCCTTCAGACAACTAATTGCTTCAGTAGTATTGGCTTCATCAAAGAAAATTACGGAATCAAGGTCATGTTTCTCTTTATTCAAGGATGCAACAGACTCAGCTTCATGTACTTTGGCATAAATTATATCAGAAGTTGTGCCACCATGAACCTTTACCAATGTCATATTGTTTACTGAATTTCCACTCCTTTGCAGCTCACACATAAATTTGATGAGTCTAGTCTTTCCACAACCAGTCTCCCCCATGATAATGACTGGAATGCCACATCTGAACCTCATATGAATTGCCATCATCTTTAATATGTTGTCCATTGTGAGCTGATAAGTCTCATCAGGATCTGATGGCCATTTAACACCAAGAACACTGCACAAAAGCTCAATTTTGTCACCTCTTGGTAACTCATCAAAATTAATGTTGAAAGGGACCTTGTTGAGCTGGAGGTTGTAATAGAGTTGCTTTGTCATGATGTTTTTCCTTATGATCTTGTTTGTTGATGGGTCAAAGGCATCAACACCATTGTTATCATTTAACCTGAGGTGGAAACCAATGAAAGTCATTGACTCATGATCATCATTGAAAAAGATGTATGGATGGGGCTCTGACTCCCATCTCTTCCTGATGCGAAATGGAGCCAGATCTTCTTCATTAGCATCCATTAGATGTGCCTGATGTCCTCCATGACTTTGATCTGAAATATTTAATGATGGTGTTGCAAAGTCTTTGGCCATTATAATCATGAAGTCAACCACAAATTTTCTGAAACCTCTCAGAGTGTCTCCAACAATGTCCATGTTGCAAAAAATTGATGTCTCACAATCTTGTAATTGAAGGTTAAGGAACCATGCAAAGTTCCTCAACTCTGCCCATGATGGATCAATAATTCCACAGTAGAAAAACAGCACCTGAAGACATTCTGTATGGGAGCCTTCAACACCACTGAAAGAGAATTTGTCAAGGTCGATCCCTTCATGAAAACGCTTCAAATACTGATAAGGCCTCTGATAAGCTTCACTTTTGAAATGCTCATCATCCATTAGTGGGTCTTCAATCTCAAAGTTAGGATCATCTCTTACTCTCATTTCCAGTTCCAAAACTTCTTTAGGCGGTCTGCATTGTACTTTGGGGAAAACGTCAATGAAACCTGCATTTGAGTTCTGTGAATGAAAACACTGATGTCATATCTTATTTCAAAACAAAGCACTAATTATTATTATTTGTTTTTTAATTATTGAGTAAAATAATACTTACGGTTCTTGCAACAGATCTTGGAAGTTCAGTGGTGTTTTGTACCACCTCAATAACATACAAGTGCTGGCTGCTACGTTTCCACATAAGTCCTTCATTGTCCATTAGATAGCCAAGAACTAACAGTTTAAATAAAAACTCATGCAATCCTTTTTGCACCTAAAAAGCGACAACATTTATAAAAAAATATATACATTTAAATATATTGCAGTGGTTCTTTCTGAGTCTCATAAATCTAAAATCTTACCGCTGTTGTAACATCGAAATGAAAGATCACAAGCCTGTTCTCATTTGGTGTGTCAAGCAATGAATGAACAATAGCGCTTTCATCAATTATGGGCTCAGTTAATCGTATGCATTTAAGATATGAAGTTCCTCGTCTTTCAGTCGCTTCAAGCCTTTCATAAAGCCTCTGAACATACAAGGATTTTCCTAAAATTATCATAAAAAAGAATATTAAGAATTCAGTAAACAATTTTATTAAAGTAATTAAACTAATAATGAAAAAAAATAGCATGTTTTAATTTTCTAAAAATGTTTTCCATTTTACTCACCAACTCCTGCTCGTTTTGAAGTCACAATCCCAACTGACTGCCTGTCTTTGAATACTGTGGCAGCACTAGCCTGTACTGCTGGCACTGTATAGTGTCTACAGAGATACATTTGTAGTCTCTCTAAGGATTCTCTTGGAACTACATGCAGCTTGAAATGACTAAATGCTGAGGGGATGTAAGCATGCTCATGATCCAAGCTACAAATAATCACAAGTTTGTAATTTTTTCTTGAGCCATAATTAAGTTTTTGAAACAACTGTTCCACAGCAAAACTGACTTCATAACTCAAGAGATCAGCATACAACAGGGTGTAGATCTTCTCACTAATATTTACAGTGGTGAGGCAACGTCTTAGAAAAAGTTCCACATGCTCATACGGGGTGGTTGAACTGCAAAGTAGGACTTCGTCATACGATGGTAGTGGTGCATATTCACTAGCAGAGTAAACACTGAGGCAAGTCGCCAAGATTTCTTCTTTGGGGCAAACTATGAGATTGGGACGACCCAGCATCAGCCCCTTTGGCAACTCTCGTCTAATTTTATTTGGTTCTTCATCTGGATGTAAAGGCATGAACTCTTCCTGGTCATCGTCCTCATAATCCAACTTCAAGTTATTGTTCAATCTCTCCAAAAGTTTCCCTAAACCTGAGATATGTAGTGTTTCTGGAAGAAAGGTCTTCATGTCTGTTATGTACTTATCCCAAATGAAATCTAATGTACCTAACCCACAATCTTTATCTGGTTCATCTTGTGCACTTATACTTAAGCCTTCCTCAGATATCAAAGAATCAGAATCTTGAAATTCAAGGTTCCATGCTTCCCACACATTAGATGAAGAAGACTTAGGGTTGATAAAAGAGAGCATCTTCAGTGTACATTCATCTAAGTCTTCATTTATATGTTTCAAAGAGAGCTTTTCACATAGATAGACAATTTGCTCAGCGGTGTAATAATTCAGGTAGTAGTTCTCAGATCTCTGTTTTTCCATAAAGGTCCTCCAGTCACTTAGGTACCGTTCCATTTTCTTGCAAAGATTTGGTAGTTGTTTAATGACACTCCCATCTATTGCTATTTTATCAAGAATGCAACTCAAATTAAAGTCTATTGTAATTCTGTGGCTGGTGAGATGGTCAATGGTTATAGCAGAACAGTTGATTCTTGCTTCCCACTGCCTGAATAAAGGGTTTCCAGCTGATAGAAGATCAATAAATATCCCAGCTAGTCTTTGAACATGATCAAAAACCTTAAAAACAAAAAAAGAACAAGTTTCATGGCACCTGTGCAAGCAACAAGCAAGCTACTAGGTTTGTCAAATGTCTAACTTTTTTTTTTCAATTACCTCAGTGAAATATTCCACCTCCTTGTTGTGTTCAGCTTTCCCAGACATAAGCATGAGTTTGTTTTGGAGATCTCTAACATCTTCTAAAGAATAACAGCGATACTCCTGTTCTTCTCCATGTCCCTCAGGGACATAAAGTTTGAGCGCAGTTTCCATGCTGATCTGTTGCAGAAAGAGTCAAGTTTTAAAATGTACCTCCTACTATAAATGAAACATTTTTATTACAAATCTGATTGGTTAATTTCACTATTGTTTAATTTATAACAGCATTTCTGTGGAATGTCATTAATGTAAACACTAAATTAATTTTTATTTAATAAATTATTTTAAAATCAATATTTTTAAGTAGCTGTGTAGTAAAGAGACAATGTACAGCACTTGAATCATTATCACAAAACAAACCCCTTCAGATTGATACAAGACCTAACGTCTTCTGTATGCTGGGGTCTTGATCTCCTGTCAGGGTTTATTTTCCGATAATGACCAACTCACTCTACATTATCCTATACTTAATACATAAAAGTGAACACTGTAAACACTTTTTTAAAAGCAGCCTAACTAATAACAATTATATTTGGATTCACAAAGTAGCATTAAGGTAAACCTTTTCTTGGTTTTGGGCAGTGATGAAATACTCTCCTCTTTCATTTATGGTTGTGGCGAAAGAGATGGAGGACAATTCCACTGAGCCATGACTCTCTTTCACTGACTTTAGCCAATCCAAGTGTCGAGCAGTGTCTCTCTATTTATGAACAGTAGATAAAATACATAAATGTTTATAAATCCATACATGAAACCATCAACAATACTATCAATGTTACCCACAATGCCTCACCCATAAGCCAAACCTTTGACTTTGTAGCTTTTATTGTATCCACTTATATTATCATAATTGTTAACTGAATATTAACTTTAAGTTTAAAAATACTTTTAATTTATGTACAAGTAAATGATGTACAAGTTTTGACATATGGTCAGTAGCATGCAAATAGCATATTTATTATCTTAAAAAGTCAGATAAAACTATTAAATCCAAGGAAGGTCTCAAATTACTATAGATTATATGTTTCCAATTATAAATGGAACCTGTACAAATTTCTTTCCAAATATTTTCACAAGCTGCCATATTGTACATACCAGCTTTTTTGCAATGTTTTTGTCACTTTTTAAGGCTTTCCATAGTTTTTGTAGGGCTGTATTAAAACCATCAAAATCAGTATTAATGCTTAGCCCATAAAGCATGGAAGAGTATCCTTGCACAACATCATGGAAACAGGCCACTCGATCGACATCCATAGCATTCTCGCCAGCAGAGATTGTTGCCAGATCAACAAACACTTTAAGCTGACTGATATCTGTGAATAACAAGTTAAAAAATATGGAAATGAATAGAAACTCTAGCTCATGAATCTGAATGCTGATGGAGAAAGTGCACTTGGTAAACAGAAACCGTGAGATGTTAAAATAGAAATCTGGGCTTAGGTAATAAAAGAAAACGCTCACTTGTTCAAAAGTTCATATAGTTTTAGTCATAACTTCTTACATTGTTAAACTAGGTGCAAACAACATATTCCATTTTGAGAACAATGTAGCAAACCCTGTTTATACTAACCGTATTATATTTACAAATCAAACCCCAGATTAAGAATTTACCTGGTAATGCCTCTTTGACCCACTTAGCAAAGTTTCTTCTAAGACTGAGCTCCTGTAGACACAGTCTACGATCCTTTGTCATGTCTGCCAGGACATCTTTGGCATGTATTAAGTCGTCATCAATATGATCTAAGCTTACCTTCGTAAAGTCAGCTTTACTCTGAAAAGCAATCAATATTTTACTAATAACATTTGCTCCTTCATATAAACTTGTTGAGTAGTTACATACTGGTCAACATAAACGTTCTGGTCAACATAAACTCACAACATCAAGCAGTCTGTTTAGTATCTTGAAGTTTCCTTCAGGACATAGGGCTTCCTTGACATCCATGATTACTTTAGCTGATTCTGCTGCTAAGTGTAGATCATGGTACTGCTGGATTTGATGGATTCTCTCCTTAATCCACCGCTTATCATCTTTAGGATTGATTTTGCACATGATTTCCAGATCCTTTTTAAGCTCATCATATTTTCCCTTATACACCTCAAATACACTCTCAACCATCTGGAATGTAATAGAACCATCCTTCAAACTTGTGTAGATACTTTGGTATTGACTGTCACAAGGCACAAATATTTTTGCATAGATGATGTCCAGTGTGCAAGGCTCCATATCTTTTATTGGCTTTGTTTCATCACCATCATCATCATTATCATCATCTTGCTCAGTGTGTGAGAGTGATTTGGCTTGGTTCTCCCAGCACTTAGAAAAGATATAGCTGTCTTTTAAGGTATGCAGTTGTTTTGCCATCGTTCGAGTGAAATCACTCAGGTTGAAATATGTGACCAATCCGGTCACTTCGGAAGAACTCTCGTTAAGCTGATGAACTTCCATGAATTCGTCCAGGCACATCTCTTCCACATTAACTGTGTATTTATTTTCAATCTCCTCCAGATCAACTGTGAATTATCAAAGAATTATGTAAAAAAGAAAATTCCCACAGAGAATCAAAGTCCCATCATTTGTTGTCTATTTATTACATACCATTGTTAGTTATAATAGAATGTTATTGATGAGCACAAGCAATAAAATCATTTAATCATTCAATGGCAAACTTTTTATCCTACTAGGGTCATGGGGAGGCTGGAACATATCTCAGCTGAATCTGGGGAAAGGCAGGGTACACCCTGAACAGCAACAAATATGGGTAGAACATGCAAACTCCAAAAAGAAGCATCCTCGCCAAGCCCACGACGTTTTTGCTGTGAGGTGGATGCACTATCCACTATGCCACCCACAGTTAAAATTTAAAATAAATAAACTCATGTTTAATAAATATTTTGTACCAAATTAATAACTGCTTTTCATCAGTAATGATGGTTAACGGACCTTATATTGACAGGACCTGATGTGTACAGTACATTAATGAAAAACTTCTATTAACGTGTGCAGTTCAACTACTCTGTATCAGGTCCTGTCAACATCAGGTCCGGTTTAAAAAAAAAAAAAATCTTTAATAAGTAGCCATAACAATGGCATTATGTACAGAATCTTTAATGCTTAATTAAAACCATAGGTGCATAATCAGTGAAAACAAACCTTATTATATTGAGAGGGCTCTTTAAAAGAAAGCATTACAGTAATCTTTAGGACACTGATGACTTTGATAATGGTCAGTTACAGCACTGTGGACAACTACACAGATACAGGTGGATTTATTCCTGATGCAGAGAGCACTTATTTTTCGAAGTTTGGAACACTGACTCTTATATAAACTTAAGCAATCTGGCATTTGTGTTAATAGCTGCACTGGTGGCAAGTTAAATGAGCCTTCTTCAGCCTTTGTAAAATTGTGAATCAATGTATAACTTGCAAAAGTGCTGCATGGAAATGTGAAAGGTAAAGGCAGTAGGTTAATCTGAAAGGTTTATATTTAGGGATTTATTTCTAATTCATTATCATTTCTCTATTAGCCTACAGAAGTACACACAGATTATTTCAATAGCTGAATAACAACATATTGGAGGATATGCGACATGAATGGAACTTTGGAAGGAGTCTTCAGTGTGTCCAGCACAGCAGTAGCAATCAGTAATAATAACAACAATTAACTTGTTTCATGGATGATCCCGTCACATGCAATAACTCTTCAAAACCCATCTTGGCCATGGTTATCATATCTCAATGCTACTAGTCAGCATTAAGCACAAGAAAAGGGTTATAAAAACCTGCAACAGGCATATTCACTTTGTGAAGTTACTAGATGATTTCAATTTTGTTGAATAAAGCTTGAATATGAGTACCTTAAAACCTCATTATTCCTCAGTTCTGTCTATTATGTCTGTATTAAGAATAATTTAGCATTGTAAGACAACCTCCTCACCCCTTGTGTGCTTACTGTGCTGCTCTGTTCTTCTTGATTAGTACTACACTTTTTTTGCTCTGGAATTGCATACAAAATAACAATACCTCTGACATGGTTTCGAAGTGTTTGGCACACACGCAGCAATGATTCAATAAACTCTTGTTCATGGTAGATACTCTCCACTTCTTCTTTTCTTCTTCTAAGCAAAGTTTTCACAGCTCTGCTGTCTTTGCACCGACCATCATCACACAAAGCATCTGCATGCAATTGAATATGAAGATTTCAATACAATATATGCCTTATGCCTAAAATCATAAACGTTACTTTAAAGTGGAACAAAATGCTATACAAAATAATTATTCACAGAAGGCAAGGTGGATATAGCTGAAATGTAAGGACTATATAGCCATATCCATCAAGCCTGAGTTGAATAATTTTTTGTATATACTACATGGGAATATAAGGAAAGCAAACTGAAGTGTTTTTTGTTTGTTTGTTTTTACATTTCTCAATTGATTTAAACAGTATCCAAAGTTTGCATGGAGGATTGTGTCTTTTAGAATTTTAATCTATCCTAGGTCACTAGATTAAATTAGATTGCAAACTCAGACTGGCTAATCTACTCCAAGATATAAGCTCATATACTGTGACCTGAAACATCAATGCAGTAAAAAATACAGAAATAAAAAAAATATATATGCATGACTCATTCTGAGCCTTTTTTTGCCATTCATTCAAGATTGATTCCTTGAAAAGGATCAATATTTGGAATGAATGTATTTCAGGGTAAAAATCTTTTTCAAGATTTATTTTCAAGAAATTAGACAGTTTTTTTCTCCCATCAAATGTGATTATATCAGTTTTCTTTGAACAGGTTTTCTGGAAGTCTTCAGTATGACCTAATGCCATTGTATCCATTAGAGTGCATCTTACCTGGAACTCTATGTCTGGACTCTATGTCCCTGGCATCCATTGGGATGCGATTATCTTGAAAATGAATATTTGTCATTTCGGGAAATATTGTGCAACATTCCTCCCTCCTTGGGTGCATTATTGTAAATTATTCTAAATGTATAATGCTTAAAATCAGTATGACTTGTGTTACCATGTAGAATTTACTAAAATGCCTGTATAGAGTGCAGTTTACTTACATTTTGGTGCAGTATGTACTAATTGCTGAATGAGTAGGCTTAAAAGAAGCCATTAAATACATAGCGCTTAGCTCAGCTTGAAGCACCAAGCTTACCTGGCCTTCCTCCGCCATGGTTAATATAAGTAAATTATTTACTTAAATTATAATATTAGTAAATTAGTGAACTATAAAAAATGTATCTTAGTTTGCTTTTCTTTATGCTTCACCATAGTATATATTTTAACTCTTAAATAAAATAAAAAGATGCCATTGTGCAGCTGTGCACCAGCGTCCTTCATAATAAAAAAAATGTAACCAATAAACCATAAGAATCTCATTTTAATGTTTTTCTTTTTGCATATGTTCCCATGTAGTATATACTAAAACAATTATGCACCTCAGACTTGGTGGATGACTTTGACAAGAACTGTTATTATCCTGAGATACTAAACCAATCAGATCACACTGTTCCCATATACACTGTGTGCACAGTTATTAGGCAAGTGATTATTTTGACCATATCATCATTTTATAAATAATTTTCAACTCCAAGCTGTATAAACTTGAACGCTTATTGGATTTAATGCATATTAGGTGATGTGTATTTGTGTAACGAGGGAGGGTGTGGCCTAAGGAGATCAACACCCTATATCAAGGGGTGCATAATTATTAGGCAGATTCTTCTCCTCAGGAAAAATGGGCCAAAAAAGAGATTTAACTGACTCTGAAAAGTCAAAAATTGTAAAAGTCTTTCAGGGGGATGCAGCACTCTTGAAATATCTAAGATATCGGGGCGTGATCACAGAACCAGCAAACGTTTTGTTGCAAATAGTCAACAGGCTCGCAAGAAACGTGTCGAGAAGAAAAAGCGCAACCTATCTGGTGTGTCAAGAAGTACGAGGTGTTGTACGAGGTACTGGTATGGGCAAGTATATTAAAGATGAGCTAGTTGGACCTTTTCAGGTTGAAAATGGACTCAAAATCAACTCGCAGTGGCGCAGGAAAAAGTCTGCATCTTTCAAGAAGACTTTGATTTTTACGCAAGACACAACAATCCATCACATGCATCAAAGTACTCAACTGCGTGGCTGGCCAGTAAAGGCCTTAAAGATGAAAAACTAATGAGTTTTTTTTTTTTTTGAAATTTCAGTAATGTTTATTTGTAAATTTTGAGTTTGTTTATTATTCTCACTTTAACAGGTAAAAATAAACAAGTGAGATGGAAAATCTTTGTTTTTCATTTGTTTGCATAATAATTCTGCACACTAATAGTTGCCTAATAATGGTGTACAGATAGATATTCTCTTAAGAAAGCCAAAACTTCACTTTTACTACTTATATGTTCAGGTTTGAGGGTTTGTTAATATTTTGTATTGACCAAGAGCACTGTATGCACAATAACAATTTATCCTCAAAAATACAATATACTGAGATGAACATTTCTTGTCTGGCGGGTTTGAGCAATTACCAAGCTGTAGAAGCTCAATGAATGCATCCTCGTTCTTCAGGATCTGATTCAGGATCTTTAAAGTAATATCTCCTTGGATAAATTTTTGTGCAACACAACTGAATGCAGAGCCTGCAGTAGCCATTAGCTCCCTGGCTTTGTATGAGAGTTGATCAATGAGTTTTCCATTTGCACCTGAGAAGAAACTTTAAAAGTTTAGTATTTAAAATACTGTACAAAACAATAAAGAATAATAGCTGTGTATCATTGTAAATTCACACCTTGTAGTTGAAAGATTTTGCTTGCTGTTGTCCATGTTAATAGATGTGATACTACCAGCTCCTCTCCATCTTGATACTTTCCGTCTTCAGTCTTTGGCCAAGCTTTGAGTACAATTTCAGATATAAACTTTCCAAATTTACTCAAGTCATGGCAGCTGAGTTTGTCCAACAAAATCTTCTCAGATCCACTCTGATTTATAAAGGCAATAATGACATAAAACTTATATAGCTGTGTCAAGAAATGTTTTTTCTTAACTTTTGAAAGAAATGGATTTAATCAATACCTGACACACTGATGTGACAGCCTCTAAAGCACATTTTTCGAAAGAGGGAGATAATAAAGGAAATTTAGAGTTCACTTCCTCTATTTTGCTGAAGTAAATTTCAATCTGGTGAAATGGGCTTTCCTAATGACAATAAAAAAGCAAGGTTTTTATAAACCTGTGACATAGTGGACTCAGATTTCCTGTTTATATTTAAAATAAAACATCAGAAAAACACTGTATGGTTGTTTATACCTGTACCAGCTTTCCTTCAAACTGTTTTAGGAATGTTTTTCTCCATTCTGAGCAAAAGTCTTTGTTAGCAAATGTCAATGAAATCAGCTTACTCCATGCCTAATTATCAATAAATCACAAGATTTGTTCAATACAAGTGTATTCTTTATTGTTAAGAATATTGTTTTGGCAATACACAAGTGTATTCTTTGTCTATATTTCAAAATATACAAGGAATTATTAAGCTACATACCTCAAGTTCACGAACATTAGCAAAATTTGTGTACTTGAATGTGTTTTCTAGTAAACGACCAGAAAAGGTGTTTCGGAGCCATTCTCTTACAGTCCTTTCTGCTTGCAAAAACACCTCCTTCGTCATCTCTTTCAGGCCCTCATCAGCCTTCTTTAAAACAAGTCAAAAAAGAACATTTTCTTTAGGGTAGCAGAAATTGTGATGTGACCATTAGGACTTTACAGTGAGAACATCAGAGGACTTATGCATTTGCAAATACTTTTTACCCTAACATATGTAACCACAAATCTATTACACAGAAAACACTACTACACTAGGCTTAAATAAACCACAGTATTGCTTGTGAACAATTCAGTTAAAAAAAAGTATCAACGTATGTGAGTGGTGCCCTAAAAAAAAAACCTATATGTTTGAGAGTTTGGCATTTTGTCTTATACAGTGATGCCTGGAAGTTTGTAAAACCTTTTAGAATATTCTATATTTCTGCATAAATAACCCCTAAAACATCATCCAAAGTCCTTAAAGTTGATAAAGAGAACACAAGTCATCACATGAAGCCAAAATGTAATACCTGAAATTTCTGTATATGAGTTTGAAAGCAGAGGTTCACATACTTAGAGATATGTAAAATTTAATAACTCGATACTTCCTCAATTTCCCTAATTCCTTAATAGATGTCAAAGTATAGAATATACTGGACTCATTTTTTAATTGTGTTTAGCTTCTTTTAAGAGTTGTGAAGAAAGTCAGAGTATCAGATATCCACTGTGAAAACTGTACACACTGTACACGTTTTATCCACCACTCTACCTCATGAATACATGACAATGGTTAGACTCAGTGTCCATGACAAATTCCACCCTATACTATTCTGCACCACACTGTAAATGTATTTTTATAATTTCTTATTATACTATATTGTCACTTTGCATTTTGCTTTTTTTGCACATATTTCCTTACAATCTATTTCCTCTCTTATATTTATCTGTATTTGCCTTAATTCTTGTAAAGACTTACAAAAATGCTTCTCTGTACAGTGAGTGAATTTAAACCAGAGTAAAATTCCTTGATTGTGTTCACAAACTTGGCAAATAAAGCTGATTCTGTTAATCCTTGGAGGAAGCTGGAGCCAATTTCAGCTGACTATGGATGAGAGGGGGTGTACATGCTGACCTGTTCACCAAGATGTGCAGGATTAATAAGGACACATGCAACCATTCACACTTACGGGCCATTTAAAGTAACTAGTTGACCTAATGTGCATTTTTCCTGTGCATCAGGAAAAAATGCAAGCTCGCCACAGAATGTACCTTGGCTAAAGTTTCATTCATTCATCATTCATTTTCTGAACCACTTAATCCTAATTAGGGTCGCGGGGAGGCTGGCGCCCATCTCAGCTGACAGGAGAGTACACCCTGGACAGCTCACCAGGCCATTGCAGGGCAGAAACACACTGAAGGTTATGCAGCCTGCTCTTGATAACAATCAGCAATGGTTCTTTTACATGCCTCACCACAGACAGTAAGAGACATGGCCGGCCTTTGATAACCCAGTTAGCTGCACTGGGGGGACAGCATTAACAACCCGCTGATAGTGAGGCTTGAACCCCCCCCCGACCTTGGGATCAGCACTCCAGCACCCTACCACCAGGCCACCACTGCCCCTTGGCTAAAATTTTTCCAGGTAAAATAAAAATTTTTAATAAAAGGATTTACAAACTTAAAAGCATCAGTGCAGACTTTAATATCTTGTTTCATATATAAAACAAAAAATATAGCTTGTGGAAAAAAAAATCTCTGTACACAAAATGAATACCTTTTCATTGAGACATTCGTGCAAATCTGTGACCAGACTGAAAAGTTTCAAACACTCCAGACATACTTCAAAATTCCATGTGTCTTTGTACTTTCTGCAAATTTTCCCCAAAAGACTGAAAGACTTTGTAATGCAGAGTTTACCATAGTCATTGTCTTTAAACCTGAAAAAACAACAGCACATAAATTAGATTGCATGCCCTGTTATTTATTTATTTAGTAAAACACTATATGGAAAATATTTGAGAACCCTATGGAGTTACCAGAGTTTTTGTTTTGGTTAATCGTAGTTTTAGGTTAATCCATGTCACAGTTGTAGATAAAAACCATCTAGCTAAACTAATAAAACAAGTTTTCAAGTCTTTATGGAGCACAATGGATAAACGTTCACAGTGCAGGTTGGAAAAAGTAAAAGTAAGTGTCCCAATGAAGATAGCTCATCAATATTTTGGGTGTTATTGAACAACCTTCATGCCACAGCATCTTTTGCTGTAAGCCCATTTCCTTTTCCACCTCTTTCAAGATTGCTGCCTATAGTACTGGTGTGATCTTTGCAGGATGTTCACTAATTGAAAATGGCAGTAGTGAATTCTCTCTATTTGTAAACAAATTACAAGGTGACCCAATAAACTGTCCCACATTTTGAAGGTAAGTGAAAAAATTGTTAAAGATAATCAAATTATTATTTGCACACATGAAACTTCATTCAATACAGTTTTTATACATCATGTCTCATCTGGCAATCATTGTCTATACATGCTTGGAGGCAATTTCTGAAAGCTGCCATTGCGCAGCCGGTCATGTCATGTGGAATAGAGGCTCAATAGCAACCTTATCTCCTGCTAAATAGCAACCTTAAGGGCTTCAAGAGCATGGTGTCACTGAGTATACACTCTTGATTTAAGGTCGCCCCAGAAAAATACCATAAGGGGCGAGATCAGGTGAACGGGCTGGCCACCCAAGATCCACATACAACAAGATCACACATCTTTAGAAATGCTTTTGTTTCATTTCTAGCATTATTCATCTGATAATTCACCTTCCAAAATCCTGTGGAAACTGATGTGATTGAGGCATGGTTCATACTAATTAATTGTTCTTGAGAAGCACAGATTTATCAATAGATAGACTTTGGGTGTCTTTGTTTAAAAGTCAAAGCACCTGTACAACCCACACTTCTAAATTAATTTCCATAATTGAACCACCTGAGTCCAATTTTGGTGTGAATAGGTACCTTTAACTTTGCCTCCAGCTAACTGTGACTGACTGTCAAAGTGAACTGGCTTGTTCAGTCGAGGAGGATTTATAAAATTTGGTGGTCAGATCTGACTCTTTCACGTTTCATTTTTATTTTTTAATTGATGTGACCAACAGATCTCATGAAACTGTGTTCCTAATTGTTGTTTGTGATTTATAGAGTTTAAATTTTTTATTTCCTTTTATTAGAATGTAAGTGATAATATAAATTATAACATTCATGTAATAAATCATTGTTGGGATACATTCACATATATTCACTATTTAGTGTGGTGTGCACATTTTTATCATCAGACTATTATTTATAACATCAAATAATCATCACATCAATGGACTCTTTCATCCCTGATGGCACGGATATAAAATGCGGACTGAAATAATGGAAGAGTGGTTCAGGGTGCATGAGGAATCATTTTCACATATGTATTGGCACCCCAGGGCCCTGATCTTAACCCTACTGAAAGTTTTTGGAATGTGCTGAACAAAAACATTATGGAGTGGTTCAGTTTTTCCCTCATCAATTCAAGACATCAGTGAAAAATGAACCCAACACTGGACGAAAATTAATGTTATTTTCCTCAAGTTAGTTGAAACAATGCCATGATGATTACATGCTGTAAGAAAAGGTGGAACAACCAAATATTTGTGTGTGTGCACCTTTTTTTGGCCAGGCAGTGTATATTAACTTGCCTCTGTGACATTCACTGACAATCATCGCAGTGACTAGTTCTCGCTTATTGTGACCTAATCGTACTATGATTAGATGTTACGTTACGACAAAGCCTAATTTTATTGAGCTTGTAAATTGTTGTGCCTATTCACTGGATTGTCCAGGAAGTTCTACTCACAACAGAGAGAGTTACAACATTTATGTTAGTGTGTAATCAAGCAGAACAAAGCTCTGTTATAGAACAAAAGAAGAAAAACTGACCGTGGGTAAACTGAATTTATATTATTATCAGCAAACATTGTGAGCTCATTTTTGCTAAGAAAAATATTACGCAATTTTTAATGTTGGGTTGAAAGTTTAGTCAGTATATTATTATTTAATTCAAATTCTGTTTGTCTATAATTGTGACTTTGATGTTGATCAAATCACATTTTATAGGGAAACGAAAAGTGCACAAACCCTGGTTATTCCAGTTCACAAACTTTTCTGACAGCCTGACAGCAATATATGGTATAAGAAAAACACAACAACTCAATTAATCAGTTCAAAACCCAGTGGCTAATTAACATTTCAGTGTAAATCGTCTTTAGATATTAAGTATTTCTAATGTATTTTACTCAGCTCTTTAAATATTTTAAATTAAATGAATATACCTGAATTCTTGGGCTTTAGTCTTAGATAGAAGCTCTGAAAACAACAGCTTCAGTTCCTGTGACACATGTAATAATCAAGTAACATAAATTTCACTATTTTTCTCTTTTTTTTGATGTGACTTTTTAATATGCATTGTAATATTTGACATACATTATGCAATATTATTTGCATTAATTTCATTTCATTTTACAACAAAAATAAAATCTTTGTTGTCATTCTTGTAGTGTATAATCAATATAAGAGAAACTGAGAAAATACAGTAAGTATGAAGTTCAGCTTACCTCTTTGTCATGTTTCAAATCTCTGCTATCAAGTCTGTAATTTAGCACGACAAGGACATCAAGGATATCCACAGGAATCAAGGTTATATATTCTGACAAATTTTTTACTCCCAACACACACATCCATGAGCGGGCCAGTAACTGATCAATGTCAAGCAAATATTTATAGGCCTCCATGTTCTTCATAAGTGCCCTGTCATTGAAAGGGGAAGCAGATACTTTATAGAGCTGGTATATAAAAAATAACATTTACATACATACAATGTTGTGATATGTTCACATTTTCAAGTTGATTTCTGCAGTCACTTATGCTTTCTGGCCAAAAAAAGTCACACACATTAATATTTTGTTGGACTGTCTTACAGTGTGTAATTGCCATGACAAACCTACGCAACATGACATCATTCATTTCCATCCAATAGTTGGGTTTATTTTTCTCCGACATCTTGAATTGCTTAAAATCAAACCACTCAATAAAGATTTTAAAGGGTTAAGGTCAGAACTCTGTGGTACCACAGCTGATATGTGAAAATAATTCTCCATGCTCCCTGAACCACTCGTTCAAATATTTTATATCTGTGCCATCAGGGAAGGAAACAGTCAATTGATTAGATAACCTGGTCATTGAGTATGCACTGATTACGCACTGGCTAAAGGTGGTCCAATAAATTATAAGAGCGTGACTTTTTCGGCCAGGCAGTGTATATCAGCCATAAACTGTGACTACATTGATAACAACATGCAATTGACATACTATTATCATGTGACTAAACAAATAAACAGTTTGAAGACATGATGTGACAGATCAAACATTATTGCCTTGAGTATTGGGAGTCTGTAATATCAGGAATTCTCAACCCTTTAAGTCCTGCCCAAACATCAAACTCTTGTCCTTTAGGGTGTGTATTTGTCTCAAATGGCTTGCTTTCACCCTCCAGCAAATGCAGCATTGGAAGAACAAGGATCCAGTTGGTAGTAATCCTGCTAAGTGCGATCCGACAAAAAGTTCTGACTTTATCTACAACCCTGTTAAATAAAGAGAAAACAAACAAACAAATAAAAACAATCACAATTATAAATGTCTGTCTGTCACATCATCAAGACAACAAATATTACTGTGTGTTAAGTCATGAATACATTTAGGATATCAAACTATCACAAACTACTGAAATCAAATGCATACATTTCCTGTTGAAGAGGCTGAAAATTTGCATCCCAATAGGAACTAAATTCTTTCTTTGACAGTTTGGGAAGACGAAGCTGCCAGCCAATATTAAAAGCTGTCTTTTGATCTATTTGTAGATTATATTTTAGATAAACCATCAAGATTATGATTGCTGTTCTTTGTTGATCTGGAATGACATCATCTCTGTTTGTTTGAAAAGAAGCAAGCTTAAGCTGCATGAAATGTTTGAGAAGTTCTTTCACCTGAAAAAGAAAATCGATGAAGTTACATACAAATGCAAAATGTTTGCATTA
>JAOUQZ010000051.1:17699816-17717049 GCA_028564935.1 Neosilurus hyrtlii
ATATATATAATATTTTTACATTGTAAATCATACCTCTGTTTCACCATACTGCAGCTCATGCCATGGTTTTGTTTGCTGTTCATATACAATGGGATTTGAATATGTTTTGAAGAATTGCTCGAGCTGTGCAAAGAAGTTTCTCACATTTAGCCTACTCCACTCATAAAGCAGGTCAGTGATTGTTTCCAACATAAAGCACCCTGCTATAAATCTTCCCCTCAATAAATCAGGCTTTGTTTGTCTGATCCAATTTTTTACTATTTCAACCACACCATGAGGAGGCTTTGCACATATTATATCATCATATTGGTGCCATTCCCCTGCAAAATACACAGACACACACAAGAAAAAACCCCACAAATACCACTTTACTGCCCAATTTATGAGAAGTGGAGAATTTCCTAATAATACAAATTAAAAATTTAAAAACAAACAAATACACTATTTCAGTACCTTGTTGTGTAAGTAGGGTTTCTTTAACTGAAAGACATCGATAAGTATCCTTTGTATCATTTTTGTAGATGTGTTCATATTCAGGGGGTTTGCCTTGCTTGAGAACAACATATTTATAAGGAATATAATTCCTAATGTTCCTCATTTTTGTTTGTAGTTTTCCATGCACAAGATACCCATCCTGACCTAAGTCTCTGTATATAAGGAATTTAGTAAGAAAAATAAATCAATCCATTTTTTTCTAGTAGCTTTATATAGTTGTTGATGTTAGATTGTTATTATTATTATTATTATTATTATTAATAATAATAATAATAATTCTAGTACATGTAAGTGAGTGGAAGTAGTAAGAGATGCTGTTTTTAAAAACTTACCTTGTGATTTCCATTTTCACAATATCATGATTACAGTTCTCTGCTAAATCAACTGATCTTATGGTAACAGAATCTCTGGATGGGTCTATGTTAAAGTGTTTGGATAAAATGGCATGAAAGAAAATGGTGACATCTTTGGGATCCTGTTGTTGATCTGACCTGCTATCAGATTGAATTAAGAAACAAACAGTAAAACATACAAATACAATACATTACTATAGCAGTATCTGTATTAACCCTAAAAATTTCTGTTCTATAAAACGTCATAACCCCTCAGCCAGAACACCTCAAGCACATGAGGGACAAAAGCCATCCCCCATACATACAAACAGTTTCGGACAATCAACATTTTATTAGCCACCCTACGCACAGGTTTAGGTCATAGGGAGTGCCTATGCAAAATTTCAGAAAGCTATCATGCATATTTAACCGAGCAATGGCCCAGACAAACTTTATATGTTCAAGGTCACTATGCCAAGGTCAAAGGTTGATTATGCAAATTAGCTACCCCATACACAGGTTTAGGTCATAGGGAGTGCCTATGCAAAATTTCAGAAAGGTATCATGCACATGAGCTGGACAATGGCCTGCACAAATTTTACATGTTCAAGGTCACTGTGCCAAGGTCAAAGATCACATATGCGAATTAGCTACTTCACGCACAGGTTTTAAGTCATAAGGAGTGCCTACTCAACCTTTCTGAAAGCTATCATTCATGTGAGCTGAGCAATGGCCCAGAAAATCTTTATATGCTCAAGGTCACTGTGCCAAGGCCACAGATCACATATGCAAATTAGCTAGCCACAAAAGTTCAGAAAGCTGGCCTGTGCATGAGCCAAGCAATGGCCCAGACAAAGTTATTGTCACACCGCCCACCACTTCCAAGGTCATGTGCCAAGGTCAAAGGTCACATATGCAAATTAGCTACCCTATGTACAGGTTTAGATCATAAAGAGTGCCTATGCAAAATTTCAGAAAGCTGGCCTGTGCATGAGCCAAGCAGTGGATGGGACAAAATTCCCGGTTACCAAGCCAATGACAATACCCCTCTAGGGGCAACCAGCCATAACTGGCTGAGCGGGACCCACCCATAACTGGCTGAGGGGTAAAAACTGTGTCATTATTTAAAGAAAAGTGAAATATCTAAAGATTAAGCTAAACATACTGGTTTTGGTTGTCTTTTTTCTTCTTTGATGAAACTTCTTGAAAAACCACTTCATCATTTTGGTCTAAAGGGATAATTTTCTCCTGAGACAAAGACTTTTTTTTATTAAAACCTTGTTTAGAGCTCCCTTTGTCTGTGATCTTCTGAAGGTCATTTGTTTGGATGTCTTCATCTTTAATTTGCTCTTTGTTGCTAACATTATCTGCTTTCTGTTTTGCAGCAGTTCCTCCCTAGAGTTGGATAAATAGTCATGAAACAAAAATAAATAAATCCAATCAAGTGACTACAACAAATTCATGCATTTTTAAAATAACATACCTCATTATATGGCCCAAATAATTTTTTATTTGAGGGGTTTTGTTGTTTTTCATCCTGTCCAGTGGTACACTGCAATGTGTGTGTTTCCTGTTTTGTGCTTTCAGTAGGACGGCTGTTTGAAGGCTGTATAGGAACTGAAGATTGCTGGTTAAGGCTTTTAGGCTGTGCTTTCGCAAGGTCCCCATAAGAACTTTTATTAGTTACTTCAGTGCTCCAATCACCTGCAGGAGGCAACGTGCCAGCTGGAGAAGACTGTGTCTGACTCATCAGCCCTATGCTTACTGTTTCATTCACACTAGGTGGTGACTTGTGTTCATTTTTTCCCTTTATCTGTGGTTGAGTTGCAGGATCTGACAGGACACCTTGGACAGATTGCAGATCATTAACTCTTCTGGCACGTGAAATATCATCGTCAGGCGACTGTGTCTTAAGATTGTTCATAGGAGCCGGCTCAGAAGAACTGCTGTTCTCTTTCATCTTAACATGTTCTTCAGTGAACTGGCACTTGACAGATTCTGGCTCCACATTAATCTGGTTGGATGCTTCAGATGAAGAGGACGTTATGCCAGGTGGTGCCGGAAATGATGGATTAGGGCGTTCACTCTTCTCATTTGCTGTGCTTTCTGACAAAACCTTGTTATTCTGAGAATCTGAGGACAAAGTTCCATGAGACTGCAAAGACATTTTATCCTGGACTTGGGGTGATGTCTGTGTGTTAAGAGAAGCTGTATCAATAGGCGACTTGATTTTTTCTTCAGCTGCTTTTTCAGAAGAAAAACTGGCACCATCTTGTGGTACATCTTTTTTGACAGTAGATATTTCATTGTGTGTTCCTTCTGGGGTATTTTTATCTTGATTTGCGTCAGTCTGGGATGAGGTGAGACCTGGATTTGAAATTACCTGAGAAGAACAGAGAGAGGAATGGCCCTTCACACATTTTGAAAATTTCACAACTTTTTACTTTGTTGTTACTATTAAGTAGTACCACTTTCTTTCAGCTTTTTACCACTTACTTGTTGTTAGCCAGAAATTTGCCCAAGCTCCAAATACCCAGATTGATGCAAAACTGTATACTGAAAGCATTCAAATCAATAAATGTGGCTTGGTAATAATTGAGATATGAGCAAGGAGCTAATGGATCAATTTTGTCCACATGTGCTCATAATACACTATTAAACCAATAATAATACAGTTCTGTCTGTTTGAAATATGGCACTGTACTATACTGCAGGAGGAATGGCATACACTGATTGCTGATTTTACTACTAAGGTGTAAAAAAACAGTGAAAAAGATAAATAGAAGTAGTGAATAAAAGTCTACATGATCTTTAAATATATATATATAGGGATGTTTTGTGTGTGTGTGTGTGTGTGTGTGTGTGTGTGTGAGAGAGAGAGAGAATAAATCTTCTTTATTATATATGTCTTCTTATTATTATTTATATTTTGGTGTCAACTCATGGACATTGACATTAACCAATGTGAGAGAGGCCTTTAGTTGCTTAGGAGTTATCCTGGGTTCCTTGGTGTACTGAATTATTACATGCATTGCTCTTGGAGTGAGCTTGACAGTGGTCTTGAATTTCTTCCATTTGTACACAGTCTGTCTGACTGTGGATCGGAGGAGTCCAAACTTCTTCTCTTTCCAGCATGGTGAGTAGTCACATCTCTTTATATGAGTTCCACAGGAATCTCTTTTCATGCCATGAAAAACTTTCAAAACACATGTTGATATCAGACTTTGACTCCCTCTTCTATAAATAAAACATGGTACTCACTCACACCTGATTGCCATCCATTCATTAATTCTTTTGCTGAACTGCTTAATCCTACTAGAGTTGTGGGGAGGCTGGAGCCTATCTCAGCCTACTCTGAACGAAGGTGGTGTACAGCCTGAACAGCTCGCACACAACCAATTACAGACACACTCACACCTAGGGGCAATCTGAAACTGCCAGTTAACCTAATGTGCATGTCTTTGGGTTGTGGGAGAAAATGGGACCACGCAGAAAAAACCTGGGCATGCACAGTAAGAACATGCAAACTCCACACAGAAACGCCCTCATCGAGCCAAGGACTTGAACCCAGGACCTTCTTGCTGTGAGGTGGACATGCTATTGTCTAAATACTGTGCCATCCTGATTGTAATTCAGTTAACTGAGAACACCCGTCACTAATTGCTCCTTCAAATGAACTGCTAATCCTAGAGTTTCACATACGTCTGCTATTCATATGTATGTAACATTGGGTCATTTTACTCAGTAAGTAAATAACCAAGCATGAGTCTTTACATCTACTTTTAGGACATATGTGAAAAGCTGATGATGTTTTAGGCCATACTTATACAGAAATATATAAAGTTCTAGAGGGTTCACAAACGTTCAAGCAGCAATGTACATTGTTTGGTTAGGAGCCAAATTCTCATTTTGATATACCGTATTAATCCAACAAGGGAAATTTTGATCCTGCACGTAACCCCTTCAAAGTGAGCACACACATAAACAGTGAGCACAGATACACTCGGAGCAGTGGGCTGCCAGACATCGTGGTGCCCGGAGAGCAGTTGGGGGTTAGGTGCCTTGCTCAAGGGCACTTAAGCCAGGAAGGTAAATGCAATCTAAATATATGTAAAACTGCTTACATTTTCTCCAACTTTCGCTTCTGTAAATTCAGTGCCACCCTCTGAGGAAGCTTTGTCATGACTGTCTGTATCTGGCTGGTTTTGTTTTCCTCCTTTTTCTTGACGGGCCTGTTCTGGGGACTTTCCACCTGTAACAGAAACAGTTCAGAAATGTAGATTTACTCTGCAGGATATTACTTGTCAAAGGTCTGGTTTTAACCCATACGTCTCTTCTTTTTCTTTTTTATCACAAACATATCAATAAAGTTCTAAGTATTTTTTGGAAAGCACCAGTGTCATATTCCACATTACACCAGGGGGTGTGCCAAACATTACCTGTGGACTTTGACCAGCCAATAAAGGCTCAAATCCAAATAAATCCATGATCTAAAGTAGTGTAGTAATACTTTAAAATAACATATTACTAGCTAGCTTATTCATCTGATTCACTTATTTTATAAATATACAGTTATCTATCTGTCTATTTATTTGCTTGTTTGTTTGTTTAACAGTGATATCGTGGAAGCAGAGCAGTTTTAAACTCAGTAGGGAATAAAATGAATCTGTGTTCATATGTAAATGAATTTAGTCTAGGATACATCATAAGGAATGAGAAATAAAAAATGTCGGCTATTGCCTAAAGTTAAAGCCTTACACGCATTCATGGAGATAGAATTAGTTACTGTCGTGGAAAATCACATATATAATCGCTGTAAAATCCCTCACCTGCAGTGCTGGTTGACTTGGGGCTCAGTTTGTGTCCGCACTCCGGGCAGAAACGGAACGCTGCCGTTACAGCGCACCCGCATTCCGGACACTGCATCTTCACAACAACCCAGTCTAAAACCCCTACAACCCGGAAAACGACTACATTGAAAACAAAACCAAAGCGCACTGAATGAACTAACACAGCTAAGTGTTCAGTTGTATTATCCTGTCACGGCTCTCAGTCAGAAATACTAAGAGATTAATTAAAAAGTCTGAACATCTGCCTCGGTGTCATGTGATCCAAACTCCGACACCAAACAACCAGAGTTTATCTAAACCAGCAGCATATAAACCTGGCTGTGTACCAAACGCCCTGTTTAGTAGCGTAGTCGCCTACATAGGTTTCGATTTCCAAAGAAAGGACGTGCGTGTTTTGCTTTTGCTTTCCGTCTCTTGGGTGGAGGCGCTGCACTATGAATTTAAGAGTTGAAATAAAAGCCATGTGCATCAGGGACTAATATAGAGATTATATACTAATCCCAAGTGCACTTCAATTAGATTTATAGGATGTAACCTATTAAATCCCTTCACTTTTCCACTCTCCTGTTAATTGATTCAATTAACCACAATGTGTTTCGTGATTTATCAAAATCTTAAAATGATTAAATTGCAAATATTTGTATTTTCTTTAAATTGAATGATTGTAATTATTGTACATGTTTTCTTACAGTTGCTCATTATTTGCTATGCATTAACAATAGGTGTTATGTGCACTGAGCAAAAGTGTGTGGACACCTGTAATATTAAAAGTGCAGTAATCCTATATCATCTTTGTCTGAGTTATCTATCTGTCTCCTCACAGTCTGCTAGCTGTCCATTTGATGTGTGCACTTAAAAAATCTGGTGGTTGCACAACAGATGAACTGGTCCAAACAGTGTTCTTTACTGCAACAAAACAAGCAACACTTCATATGTTCTCTCTCTCTCTCTCTCTCTCTCTCTCTCTCTCTCTCTCTCTCTCTCTCACACACACACACACACACACTGTAGGTTTACATTTACCTTGTACAACAATAACCAAACTATTTAACATATAATTTTACTGTCGAGGGTGGCACGGTGGTGTAGTGGTTAGCACATTCGCTTCACAGCAAGAAGGTCCTGGGTTCGATTCCCAGCTTGGGCGTTTCTGTGTGGCGTTTGCATGTTCTCCCTCTGCTTGTGTGGGTTTCCGCTGGGTACTCTGGTTTCCTCACACAGTCCAAAAACATGCACAGTAGGCTAATTGGCTGTTCCAAATCACCCCTAGGTGTGAGTGTGAGTATGAATGGTTGTATGACTGTTGGCCCTGTGATGGCCTGGCGAGCTGTCCAGGGTGTACTCCACCCTCGCCCAGAGTTGGCTGAGTTGGGCGCCAGCCTCCCCACGACCCTAATTAGGATTAAGCGGTTCAGAGAATGAATGAATTTTACTGTCGACCATATGACTCACCTCTTCTTTATGACCTAAAATAATTCAAAGCTAGAGGTGCCAGTGCATTCATGAGTAGCTACAGTTCTGCGTTAATCCTGCCTTCTTTTATTTCTGCTTTGAGAAGTTGTAGATTAATGTCATGAATAATGTTTTTTGTATAGGACCCCAACAATGGTTGACCACAACAATGGTTCATGCTCATGGCCCCACTAGCCTTGAAGCTTATTATATAACAATCATAGATATAGGCCTAATTGACATAGACAAATAAATTTTAACAGATTACTTTGAAACTCAATAGAAAAATATAAATAATGTTACCTTATCAATGTATTAATAAAGCAGGATATGATGTTAATATGAAACACATTGTTGCAAATCTACATCTGAGTTAGTGGAAAGTTCACAAATGAAACGTTTAATGGTTCAAATAAATTAATGTGATACATATTTTCCCTGTTAGTCTTAAAATGATAATGAATTATTATAAATAAATCATGACAGATATTCATGTCCCCCATCATGTCCCACAGATTGAAAAAGGGGGTATAGAGTCATGCCTCTTTTTAATCATAAGTAACTTTTCACTATTGTGCCAAAGCCAAGTGGGCTTGGGCAAGTCAGGCTTAATCGTGCCTTTTTGGGGCTATTTTGGAGTGGTTAGCATATATGCCTCACAGCAAGAAGGTCCTGGGTTAGAGTCCCAGGCTCGGTGAGGGTGTTTCTGTGTGGAGTTTGCATGTTCTCTCCATGCTTGCATGGCTTTCCTCTGAGTATTCCAGTTTCCACCCACAGTCCAAAGACAAGCACTTTAGGCTATTATCTATTCCTGGATCAGCTTCATGTTCCCCAGTACCTATACTCCCCAGTTCTTATTAAATGAATGGGTCTTCAATTGTATTGTGTTCATTATAGAAGTAAACGACAACAATTGTATCCATATTGTAAAAGAAGTATGATGAAACAATCAAAAATACTCATCAAAGTAACAATTTATGGAATATTAGGGTTCCTGGAGAACATAGCTACTGGGGAACACAGACATGGACCCATCTATTCCAGCTTGCCCCATGTTGAAGTGTTTGTGTGAATGGTAGTGTGTATTGGCTCTGCGATAAATTGGCGAGATGTTCAGGGTGTACCATGCCTTTATCCAGAGTTAAGCAGTTTGGCAGATGAATGAATGAATATAATACTGATTTCAGCAGTGGACACTATCACAAAAAGAGCTTTAAATAAATCTTCTTATGAATAAGAATGTGTCTCTAAAGAGCAAACCACAGGGGTCAGTGGAAGGGAAAAACTCCTTTGACAAGGATCACTAGATGGCTAAAGTTCTAAGTACGAGCTATTCATTCGCACAGGTCTTGTATGCAGGAGTAAGTCCCAAAGTTGGTCCACGGAAGGACAGCCAGTGACCTGGCAAGAGTGTGATGCACGGCTCATTGGTGTGTGTAGGTAGTGAAGGCTATTGTCTGGTTTGATCCAGAAGAAGAGCTACTGCAGAACAAACTGTAAATGCTGACTTTCATAGAAAGAACACACAGTGCATGAGGCTGCACACCAGTCAGGTGGTGTTAATGATCTGGCTGATCTGTGTACACTGCGTCTTTGCCTTTTTTTTATTTTTTTTTTGCTTTCCGTCGGCGTGGATACTTGACGTCTGCGCAATGCGTCTGCAAAAGCGCAGGCGCTGCGTGTGACGTAAGCGAGGAGCGACCAATGGCTTTGTAGATGCACGCAGGAAATTTGCGCAGTTGCACCGTGAACAGTGCAGCCATTATGTGTTAGACTAAACACATTGTAGCCTAAACAGAAAAAAAACAACACACACACGCGCGCGCGTATATAATACACAGGTTTATGATACCGCCAATATTTAGTGTAAACTCTTCGGGTAGTTTTTTGAAAGCTGAGATTTCTGAGATACTTTTTTTTAGGGAAATACACGGTGGGATTTCCGAGGAGAGTGCAGGGGGTGTCTGCGTAGTTTTTCCACCTCTCCGTAAACACGGAACCAGAACATTATCCCCTCGCACTTATCTGGGTCCCAGTGCAGCGATGGACGCGTCGCTGACAACCGAGTCATCTGAAAGTGTTAGAGCTGAAAGTCCGGCTGTAACTGAGTCGACTGCGAGCGTTTCCTCTGTAATTGCGGCTCATCATGTCGAGCAGCTGAAGGATCCGACCCCTGTGCTACTTTGTGAGTGGTGCTGGTTACACAAAAACAGTGTCAGAGATCATAGGTTTACATAGTTACCATAGCTGCCATACCGACCATATATATATATCATCTTTCTAACACTTTGTCTCTGAATTGCAGACCCCATCAGCATAAACAGTGCTGTATCTGTATTTAGAGACCACAAGGTTCCCCATGGTGAGTCTTTTCATACCAGTGTACTGCATGTACTTCCGAATACACCGTATCAACCCATATTGCATGCAAAGATACATTAATCACATGAATATGCTGTATAAATAAACGAAAAAATACTTTCCATGTCTAACTCACAGGTGTCTAACGCATGGCTCGCTAACTCATTTTATGTGGCCCGCAAGGGCTTTCGAAGAATATGATTATCGTACACTTTTTGCATCGACCATTACCATGAAACCTAATTCATCATCCTTCCACTAGGTGGCAGCAGCCCATTTTATGTAAACGGCTAGTCATTAACGACTCAAGTCATGAACGATCGCATGCCAGCTTGTCGCTGTTAAGCGTTGTCAGAAAATGCAAGTGAATAAAGGAAAAGAGGACAAATGGCTAAACAAATCATTTTACCATGCAGGTTTCATGGCTGCTCTTATACAATAGATGTATCACCTTTAAATTTAGTGATGTGGACTCAGTGAAAATGAGTTTGACATCCTGGTCTAACTTCTCTGATACAGGTATATGAAGCCATGTGACGCTGTGTATATGACATTTTGCAGCATGTAAACACGCACTCACTCAGTCCTTTACCAAACTGTTTAATCTTACTAGGGTCATGGTAAGGTTGGAGCCTATTTTAGCCGACACTCTGCAAAGACGGGGTACACCCTGAACAGACCGTTTCAGGGCAACACACACAACCTTTCACTCCTAGGGTCAATTTGAAGCAGCCAATTAGCCTAATTTGCAAAGGAAACCGGAGTACCCCGAATGAAACCCTTGTGAGCACAGGGAGAACATGCAAACTCCACACACAGAAATGCCCACACCAAGCCTGGGACTCGTTGCTTCTTGCTCTGAGGCGGCATGCTAACCACTACACCACCGTACCGCCCAGTATATAAACAGATGACACAAAATGACCAAGATCAGTAAGTATTTCACAATTAACTTTTAGCACTGTGCTCTCTGAAAATATCAAGACGAGATATTACGACACTTTCCTCCAGTGCATGCAAGCCTGGGATTAATATAGGGAGCAACTGGTAACCTCGATGAGATCTCACTCACATCTCAAACTGATGATCAGTGACCAGGCAGCATGCATTCACTGAATTTATGCTGGGAAATCAGGACTATATTTCTTTTTTTTTATGGCAGTAATCACAGCAGAATGCCATAAAAGGTAAGTAGATTTGTGTTGTAACACAGGAATGATTGTGTTATATTAAAAAACCTCTGAGATTACCACCACATCTGGCATATTTCGCATTCAGACAGGGTGGCGATATGTTGTGATTTAGTGCTTTGTAGCAAGGCAGATGTATTTATTCAGCATACATCAAACTGAGTAACTTTAATTTATCTATTAGATTACTGAGTTTGATAAAGTGCTGTAACCTGAGGGTTGCGTTTCATTTTGAACTGGAGCAGTGTATTATCTCTCTACTGGTCCCAGTTTTGACAAATGAAAGCCTACAAGGTTACAGGTATAACTTCCGTACCCTGGCACAAGTTTAGAGTGATACTGAGTGCCAAGCTTGGCCATCTCCGGGTTGTACATGTTCATTTACAACATTTGGCAGACGCCCTTATCCAGAGCGACTTACAGAAGTGCTTTAAAGTCACTATCAGTAAATAATTCCTATTCTCGTTCACTAGGACATAGACTAAGTATGCCATCAGTCAAAACTTAATGGGTAGGTCTTGTGTGGGGTAATTCATTTTGTGTGTGTGTGTGTGTGAGAGAGCGAGAGAGTGTGTGTAAAACATAGTGGTAATCCAAGAATGTGCACTGAGAGTAACTTGCCAGGGTTTCTAATCGCTCTATATTACCCATATGTAACCACTGTTGTGGCAAAACGTGTCCAGTTCATGATGTGAGAGATACAAACCCATTTTTCAGGTTAATGTTAATATTCAATGATTAATTCCAGTTCGTGAAAGGGAAGTCCAGCAGTTTTATGGAGGACCAAATATATGACATTATGACATTTCAGACCAGCAGGCCATAGGCCTTCCTCAGTTCATGGGTCCAAAATCCACACAGCAGCCCCAGTGGCGCCAGATACCCCGATTTCCTCCACTTCACCACATAACACACCGTGTGGCATTAAAACAGTATGTTTAATAGATATGAGGTTAAGCACACAGGACACTTATCAGTAAACATAGTCTTTAAAAATATACAAACACCAAGGTAGTGAGAAACATGGAGCAATAAAATTGGTACTCAGAGAAATTGTGTCTTAGGGGAGCACATCAGTTCTGTGAGGGATGAAACACCTTATGATCACCATGCATTCATTTTTAATGACAAGTGTAACGGTATTGACAAGTCCCATAAACCATGTACTTGTGCTCAGTCAAATAAATCTCAGTATCAGTGAATTCCTAACAGTGGTCAATATTTTCTTTTTACAGTTGTTAGCAGGGATGAAGCAAGAAAAGGAACTGCAGGCCGTGGTTACCCCGAAGCAGTGTCTACTTCATCCGAGTTCACCCACAGTGCTATTGTGCACCTCATTGAAACAATGCATCGTTGCTGGGACGTTTATGGCTCCCATGAACGCTCTCGTCTCTTCCAGAATGTGCAGAGTGAACTGGAGAACCTGGGCCACTCACTGCCGGTGGAAAAGATCAGAAGGAAATGGAACAACCTTATTGTCACATACAAGAGAGTAAAAGAACGCAGCAGGCTGGGCAGAGGCCAGACGAAGACCTCATGGGAATACTTTGATGTATGTTGAAGTAGCTGATGTACTCAATTAAATACATACTGTAGTAAGCTTGGTTAGTTTTGTTATTTAATTTAAATTGTTTTTACATGTTTTACATCTAATTTTTCATGTCATTTCACATCACAGATGATGGACAAAGTGTTAGGAAAGACAAAGTTTAATCGGAGCGACCCTACTTCATCCACTCTTGTTGGATATGCAAGCACAGCTAAAACAGCTGTAAGGTCTGAAGAGCACCAGCCGCATATGTCAGTTGCTGCAGTGACCACCCCTTGTTTGCTCCCTAGTGGACTGTTTACCACACCTCCCCCAATTCCTACACTGGTGACATCCCCAATGCTGTGTAACACATCCCCAAATCCACACCCAAGCCCTGCGAGCAGCAATGACAGTTCCATGCCCACTATTTCCCCCAAACCTGCTTCCAGTATCACAAGGCAGCCACTGAAGCGGAGGTTTCGGCATCTTCAGCTAGGCTCAATGGCCTCTCGCTTTGCCCAGCAGCAGGGACATGCAGGTGAGCGTACTGCCCTTCTTCGCAATTTCATCACCAGTCATGAGGAACGTACACGCCTGGAGGAGCAGCGTCAACGCAGAAAGGATGCGCGCGAGCGGCGCCAGGAAAGAACACTGGGTAGCATGGCTGAAGCGATGGGAAGGATGGCAACAGCCCTGGAGTTAATCTCATCCAAGCAGGACACCATTATTGCTCTGCTGCAGAGACTGTCTGATAAGCATTAAGGAACAAATGCACAGAATTTTTTTTTTTTTTAAAGCATATGATTTTGTAACAGATTAACCTACTTTACATATATGTGTGCAGTGGTGTTTTGCATTTATGGCTGGTTAGTAAATACTAGTAAATGTCAAAATGTACTAAAAAGCTGTTACAGAAGGAAGGCATATTCTTCTTCTTTTTTTTTTTTTTTTTTACATTTTTATTGCTTAATGCATACTCAAATTTTCAATACAGCAGTGATACCAATCACCACCTTATAGCGCTCTGATATTTTATGCAAGGTGTATATGACTAGAATAGTTTCAAGGATACACAGCCTTTATATAATGTACTGGTGAGTGGGATCCTATTTATAGGCTAATAAGTATGTTGTGTCTCTTGAATGTAAGTAAATAAAAACTATTATAACTATTGATTTTTTTTAATACCCCTGTCCATTATTTCATAGGTGTTAAGGAGATCATCCTAAATATCCATTCGCAGTAAAGTGAAATAGGTTTTTTGTAATGAATGCACATCACATGCCTTAATCTTTTAGTTACCATGAGTTAAAACTACTAATCTTTTTTTCCCAAAAGAAAATGTCAAAATGTATAAAAAGGGAAAGTACATTTAGATTTTAGTCTGATAATTGAACATTTGAATAATATTCAGTCAAAACTTGTTTTCTATTTTTGTAATATCTGTCATCATAGAGCACAAACTGAAATTTCCTTTATATAAAAAAAAGAAAGAAAAACAAATTGAATAATTAATTAAATGAACTCAGCCATGACTATAACATGGGCACAGACACTCAGTGATCAGGGTCCCATACTCAAGTTCATTGGGTTGATTCATGGTTCCTGGTGGTGGGTTTAGGAAGATCAGACTTTGGATGATTTAGTGTTGTGATTATTGTTCAGCATCTGAATCCTCACTAGATGCTTCCTGAAACAGGAAACGGGGACAGTTGCGGTTGTTAATCTATAATCACACACAGCTCAGCAAAACCGTGACATGATGAGGTGGGAAAGCGAACGTTGTTTTTAATTATAAAATAAAGACGCGTTTGCATCTGAAGCAGCTCGTGCTGCGACATGTGACGCTGAATGGCCTTAAATGTGTAATATGTAAAGTAAAATGCTACATATGGGAAATACTTTTTAGGATGTGTTTACTGATATATAGGTAATTTTTATATTTCTATATTTTATATAATTGACTCTTTCTTTAGTAGCAGCGCATTAAAAAGGGACTGCTAAACAAAGCAACTTTAATTAGTCTACATTAGCGAGCTGTTTCCGTGGTGACCGCGTGGCCTAATGGATAAGGCGTCTGACTTCGGATCAGAAGATTGAGGGTTCGAGTCCCTTCGTGGTCGTATTTTCCTATTATTAAACTAAAACCTACAATTTTTTTGTTCCGGTTCGTTGGGGTGAGTGACAAGACTTGGTGATAAAAATGCAAACCCACACTCAATAATTAATGCGAGCGCGGATGGCGGATTAACAAATACTTATACACATGTTACTACCGCCATATCCTGTAAAGCAGAGTGGCGCAGCGGAAGCGTGCTGGGCCCATAACCCAGAGGTCGATGGATCGAAACCATCCTCTGCTAGGACTTTTTATTTTTATTATTATAATAAACAACATTCAACATGGGAAAATAGAACAAACATAATTTGGACATTTTTTATATAATATATTATATTTAATAGATAATACATTATGTTTTGGAATTTATTACTTTATTTATAGTTTTAATTCAATTCAGTTTTATATGTATAAACAGCACTTTTGACAAATGACATTGTCGGAAAGCAGACAATTTATAAGGTAACCTGCTGATTATACATTTATAAGTACATTCGTTTCAGAATCAAGAATCAAGCAAATTTTCACAATTAATTTTATTTATTATTAGCAAACAGTTACACATAAGAGCTTGTATGTGTAGAGAAATTGGAATATTGTTTCTAGATCAGTTAAGACAGAATTAACAACAACAACAACAAAAAAAAAAGATTTGAAAATATATACACAACTCCAACTCAGTCAAAATTAACCTGTCGTGCTTGCTTCGTTGCAGAATGAAACCTTTTCTGCTTGAGCCTTGCTAAATTTCTCTTCTCTGACCTGTGAAAAATAGATAAACAAATTTATGGACCAATATTCAGTGGTTAGATAGTGTTACAAGCCAGAGCTAAAATAGAATTGACTAAGATTATGTAAATAATTCTTAATACCGAACAGCTGTTAATGTACATCATTATAGTCTGTAAAATTATTTAACAATATGATAACTGTAAACACTGCAGCTGGAGAAGTAGTCACCTTCTTATTGTTATTTCGCTTGCCAAAGCATGTCAATCCTACTAAGGTACACAACCATTCACACTTACACCTAGGAAATTTGGAACAGTGAATTACCCTAATGTGCATGTTGTTGGACTGTAGAAGGAAACTGGTGTACCCAAAGGAAACCAACACAAGCATGGAGAGAACACGCACACACAGAAACGTCCTCGCCAAGCCTGGGACTCAAACCCAGGACCTTGCGGCGTTGTGGCAAACGTGCTAACCACATTGCCAGATATAACACTAACCACTGCCAAAAATAACAGAAAGTACACAGCACCCACTGCAGGCCTGCTGTCATACCACACTTCTTCACACTTCAAAAATGGTTTCTTTTCTATTTCACAATGCAATAGAACCTACATATAAATTCCAGTGTGGTTGTCTTGTCTGTCCACTATAGATTTGATGGTGCCTGCATGTATACACACAAACGTTTTCCCATTTTGCCCTACGAAGCACGATATGTGTGTAAACCGTACATTTCCAATACATATCGCCTACCAGCCAACACTTGCTTAAACAGAAGTATTGTAGATGAAGATAACTGCAATAGGTGGAATTGTATGGCTTGTCTGACGTCATACAGCAGATTTTTTTATTATTACTAGCAGCAGTACCCGCTATGATGGATAAAAAAGTAAGAATACGTTATTGGAAAGCTTCTAGCAAACCACTACATCATTTAACACATTGGGTAGGCTTGAGCAGTGGGTGCACTGTGTGCTGACTTTAACAGCTGACATGCCAGACTTACAAGTGTGGGTTTATAGCATGCCTTGAGCGCCAAAAAGAGAGCACAGCGCTTAGGGAATTCAAGAAGAATGCCAGGTGTTTGCAAACACACCCTACATGCTCAATCCCAGTACACAGGCTGTTTTGCATATTGTATATTTGCTATTATCATCTTATAAATTAATAATTATATCAACTTAATATTTATTGTATATTACTTGTTGCCCTCTGGATTTAAGTGACAGTACAGAGAACATTTTCCATGGTATCAAACCTGCAGTTTCATAAATGGAAAAAAAATGGCACAACATGGCATTGGACACAACAAATACCAGTGAACATACTGTAAAAGAGGGCATTAATTCGATTAACATCATTTATTTTCCATGAGTTGAATATTTACACAAGACACTGTACATGCACGATGCCAGCGTGTTATTGTTAGTGGTTAGATTGATAAGTTCAAATTAATTCATAATTTTAGTAGCTTTTAATAAATGCACCTTTTAGCCCACAGGGCGAGATCTTCTTCTGATGGCTCTGCTGGTTGCTCACTGGCTTCACTGATAATCTCAGATATTTTCTGTACACAGTCATCCAGGTTCCTCTGTTGGCTTCTACTAACCTCTGAGGTTATTATTAATTCACCAGCTTTATTTATCCGAGTTTTATTCTGTAAAGGCACGTAAAGTTAGAGCACAGGGTAAATGTAAACAGACCTTTATCTTGATTTGCTATGAAATAAAGGGGGCCGTCATAGCCTAATGGTTAGAGAAGTAAGTTTGGAAATGCAGAGATAATAACTTCCCTTGTGGGGTTAATACAGTAAAGCAAAAAAAAAAAAAAAAATCAAAAGTAATTCTGGCTATGTATGACCTAGGCTTAAGGCTCATACTTCTCATGATTTAGGTGCTAAATGTATGTGAGTAAGTGCAATATTTATAATAATACACAATTTGGTGATGTGATTTTTAAATTGCAGTGAGCGAGCAAGTGAATGATCCAGATTAAACTGGTATTTTCATTTGTCTATAATTTCCAAAAAGAAAAAAAAAAGATGAAGAAAGCACAGTATGGTAATTTAACCATTAACTGAATGAATGAGGGAAATTTTATATATATATATATATATATATATATATATATATATATATATATATATATATATATATATATATATATAT
>JAOUQZ010000051.1:17728960-17748454 GCA_028564935.1 Neosilurus hyrtlii
TCTATGTGAAGACACTGATCACGTTAATGATTTCTCACAATAATTATCAACAATAAAAATCAAAAATAAATTTTAGAAGCAGCTCACTAGTGAGTTGTGCTATTTTTAGAACAGACCTGCGGGCAAATTATGTGGTCCTTGGGGGCGACCTGGTGCCCGCAGGCACCGTGTTGGTGACCCCTGCTCTACAGTCTAGTGAAAAGCTTTTTCAAAAAACTGGAGGTGGTTATAATGGTAACGGGGGACCAACTCTTTGCTAACTGGGATTGTTTCTGAATGAGCACGTATGAGTATAATGGTAAGGTGTCTACATACTTTTTGCTTCATGTAATGAATATACAAGCATGCTTTACTAGGTGCATGTGATCACAAAGTTTGTTGATCCAGTGACATTTTACCTCTGCATGCGTTCTTTAGATTATGGGCTGAACCACACGCTAAGCCACACCGTTAAAGGTGCATTCGTGCCAGAGATATCTACCACAAATTAATCATGCCATGCGAAGGAGAGGGATAACAAAACAGCACTTTAAATATGTCCTAATGTGTATTTGACCAGATCAATAAGTGGGCATAGTAGACCTTTATTAGATTTAGTCATATATATGGTTTTTAAGAGTAGATACTTTACTCATATTTTCAACAATTCAGTTCTCGATTAGGGCAAAAGTCTCATGTGTGTTTGGTGGTCAGGTGTCCGCATATTTTTGGTCATGAGGTGTATGCTGCTGTTCTGCACAATTGCAAATGTATGTGGCTGCTTTGTGGACATTCTAGTCTTGCCTTTCTCTTCTATGTTTCTTCTCTTCATTTAATCAAAGTAATTGATAAGTAACACAGAGAAAACACAGCAAAATTTGATAAAACGATCATGGGAATACTGGCCAACGTTGCTGTGGTGCCTTCCCATAAATGCACTTTCATCTGGACAGTGTTTCATTTAGGATTCATAATTCTTGTCATTGAAGTAGTATGGGTAAATATTATTGCACAGTTGTGTCTATAAGGTATGTGATTTCAGCACAGAGTTCAGTGTGCTAAAAGGTTTAGGGGGAAAAACTGCCTCAGCTAAGTGGTCCATGCTCTGTTCGACCTGGATCTCTTCCTTGAGGGGATACAGTTCATGTGCAGGGTGATGTGTTTCCTTTATGATGTTGGAAACCTTCCACACACCTCGGGATGTGTAGATATCTTCCAGAGTGGGCAATTGTGTGTTAATGATTGTCTCTGCATTTTTTATGACTCATTGCAGAGCTTTTTTGTCAGCTTCTGTGCTGTTGCACACTCAAACCACAGGAGTATCCCATAATAACAGAATGAGAATTCTTGGGAAGTGAAGTCGCTGTTTTTAAAAAAAATATATATATTTTTTTCAGTTATTTTGTGTTTATTATCTAGAGATGTGGGTGCCCTGGAACTTAAAGCCAGAAACTCTGTCCAATCTGTCACTGTTTATATACAGTGATTGGTGGTCAGCCTGTTCTCCCACTCCAAAATCAATGAGCATTGCTTTTGTTTTTGTGTTAAGTGCCAAATTATTCTGTGTGAAAGTCCATCAGTCTCTACACCTCATCTCTATCAGTAAACGGCCCTACTGCTATTGTGTGCATATTTGATGATGACATTGGCGATGTAGGCTGGTATGCAGTTGTGTATGTGTGTACAGAGTATAGGAACGGACTCAACACACAGCCTTGGGGGGGGGCTCCTGTGCTCAGTGACAGAGTGGAGTAGTAGTGGGGCCCCATTGTGACTGTATGTGGCCATTTATTAAAAAGTCCTCTATACATAGGCCGATGTACTGGAGGCCTGGGACGGACATTTTGGAAAACAGTCTGCTAGGTTTGATGGTTTTAAAAGCAGAACTGTAATCTCCAGACAACAATCGTGCATATGTTCCTGTTCTTGGTGGAGTATTGCAGTGTGAAGGGCAAAAGAAATAGCATCATCTGTTGATCTTTTGGATCGGTATGCATACTGGTGATGGTCTAGCGTGGGTGGGAGAAAATCCTTGATGTACTTGAGGACCAGTCATTCGAGACACTTTATGATTACTGGTGTTAATGCCACTGACCTGTAATCATTGAGGCAGGTTATTGCAGATGTCTTTGGAACTGGCACTGTGGTGGATGTCTTCAGGAAGTAAGGGACAGTGCACTGAGATACAAGGTTGAAAGTATTCGTACATAGCTAATTTAGCTCAGCCGCACACTATATGAGAACCCGTTCTGGAACACCATCTGAGTTAGGTGCTTTCTGTATATTGATATTCTAGTGTGTTTGCCTAGTCAGGCTTTATAATGAGTGATTGGCTGTTGATGTCTGAAGGTGGCATGTTGGTTCTGTCAGTCTCTGGTTTTTCTGCCTCATATCGCTCAAACAAATGGTTGATCTGCTCTGCCAGTCGGGAACTGCTGGCAGGTGGGTTGGTCTTGCTATTTTGGTTAGTAATTTTACATATGCCTTGCCATGCACAGCAGGGGTTCGAGTTGTTAAAATGGTTCCCAATTTTCCACCTGCAGGCTGCTTTGGCACCACTAATGTCCCTCTTCAGGGCTGACCTGGTCACACTGCACTGTTGTTTGTCATCAGGGTGGAAATCCTTGTTTTCAGCTTCCCATAGGAGTTACACATTTCTTGTCATCCATGGCTTGTTTTTGAAAAAGTGTCTGGTCCTGTCAGCTCAGTGCACTACGTGGCCCGCTAGCTTGATAGCCTTGCCAAGGATCATTGGGTTAAGCCATGTCTCCATGACGATCATAATGAACCAGTACTATATATTTTTCTGTATGGAAATGGTGAGCTCTAGTCCCTCCTTTTATTGGAAAGTGATTTTGTTTTGGAGACCAAAAATCTTTGCAATGGATGTTAATGCAGGTTGTTATCTAGTTTAGCAGGTATGCTGGATTTTGCTTCATCGCTCTGCGTGACCTGCATAGCCTTCCGGCCGAAAATGTGATTTGGGTGCTCCTTGTAAAAAAACAGCCTCTATGCACAGAACGGACTATGACACTTTGTAATAAGTAAACTAACAAAGTTTTGTCAAATGCTGAGCCTCTGCATGTACAGTGCCTTGCAAAAGTATAAACCCCCCCCCCCCCCCCGGCTTTTACCTAGTTGTTACATCACCACCTGTAATTTAAGTGTTTTTAATCTAAATTTTATGTGATGGATCTGCACAAAATAGTCAAAGTTGGTGAAGTGAAATGAGAAAAATATATTTTAAAAAAGGATTTAAAAAAAATAAAAATCAGATGTGTTCACCCCCTTTGCTATGAAGTTCCTCAAAAGTTATAGTGCAACCAACTAACTACTTTCAGAAGTCACATAATTAGTAAAAAGAAGTCCACCTGTGTGCAATCTAAGTGTCACATGACCTGTCAGTATAAACACACCTTTTCTGAAAGGCCCCAGAGGCTGCAGCACCACTTAGCAAGAGGCATCACACAATGAAGATCAAGGAGCTCTCCAAACAAGTTAGGGACAAAGTTGTTGAGAAGTACAAGTCAGCGTTGGGTTATAAAAAATATCCAAATCTTTTGATGATCCCCCGGAGCTCCATCAAATCCATCATCTTCAAAGATGAAAGAACATGGTACCACAACAAGCCTGCCAAGAGAGGGCTGCCCACCAAAACTCATAGACTGGCAAGGAGGGCATTAATCAGAGAGGTAGCACAGAGACCAAAAGTAACCCTGAAGGAGCTGCAGAGGTCCACAGCAGGGACTGGTGTATCTGTGCATGGGACCACAATAAGCCGTACACTCCAAGGAGCTGAGCTTTATGGAAGAGTGGCCATAAATAGCCATTACTTTGTGTTAAAAATAACATTCCAACACATCCCATCACCCCAAGAACACCATCCCACAGTGAAACATGGTGGTAGCAGCATCGTGCTGTGGGGATGTTTTTCAGCAGCACTGACTGGGAAAGTGATCAGAGTCGAGGGAAAGATGGATGGTGCAAAATACAGGTATATTCTTGTGCAAAACCTGTTTCAATCTGCCTGTGATTTGAGACTGGGATGGTGGTTCACCCTCCAGCAGGACAATCACCCAAAGCATACTGCTAAAGCAACACTCGAGCAACTCGGGGAAACATTAAAATGTGTTGCCATGGCCTAGTCAAAGCCCAGACCTCAATCCAATTGAGAATCTGTGGTCAGACTTGGAGATTGCTGTTCACAAGTGGAAACCATCCAACATGAAGGAGCTGGAGAAGTTTTGCCTTGAGGAATGAGCAAAAACCCCAGTGGCAAGATGTGGCAAGCTCACAGAGACTCATCCAAAGCAACTTGCAGCTGTAATTGCCAGAAAAGGTGGCTCTACAAAGTACTGACTTTAGGGGGGTGAATAGTCATGCACGCTGGAGTTTTCTGTTATTTTGTCCTATTTGTTGTTTGCTTCACAGTAAAATAAATAGATAGATAGATAGATAGATAGATAGATAGATAGATGGATAGATATATAAAAATAAATAACATCTTCAAACTTGTAGGCATGTTCTGTAAATGAAATGATGTAAACTTTCAAACAATCCATTTTAATTCCAGGTTGTGAGGCAACAAAACATGAAAAATGCCAAGGGGGTGAATACTTTTGCAAGGCACTGTATCATGGACACAAGGACACGCACCGCTGATAAAACACTGAATACTGATTCAGTTTTAGTAGTTTGGACAGACCAATTTTACAAGCAATCTTAGAATCAATTCTGCTGTTTCAGGTGTGGATGGACGAGTCATAGAAACTGATACAAAACCGATCTCTTGAAAAGCGAACTGAACCAGACAAGATGTGTACAGAGCTTATCATAGCATTAATGACTGAGTAATGGAGAATTTACTGCTTTTTTTGTTTTGTTTTGTGAAGGTAATTGAAGTTTTTTTGGTCTTACAGAGTTTCTTGAGGGTGGAGTCGGGCATGTCGAGATGCTCTTCCGATGCAACTACCTTGCACTTGTCGGAGGAGGCAAGAAACCCAAGTATCCACCTAATAAAGGTATGTTATGTGCTGTTTAAATCTTAGACTCAAATTTACACATCCTCCAGCCATATTGACTTTGATTAAAAAGGTCACTGTATTAAATCATACTTTCTTCATGATTCTTTTTAAAAGCAACCTGTGTTTTTATCTTTTTTTTTTTGCTAGTTATGATTTGGGATGACCTTAAGAAAAAGACTGTGATTGAGATTGAATTCTCTACAGAAGTCAAAGCTGTTAAGCTACGGAGAGACAGGTATTTGATATTAATTTTCAATGGTAAATTCAAACTTTAATTCAAACATACTGTTCACTCTTTCTTGTGTTGTCCCTAAGTGACTGCAGGATTGCAGACTAGTGCACTACTTACCACAGTCTTAAATCATTCTTAAGTCTGCTTAAACTCCTTAAATCAAGCTGTATGAGAATTTTGCTCCTGCTATCATGATAGCGGAGCTCCTGAGCATACGTTTGTGCGTCCCAATGTTTCCCATCTATGGATAGTGCCAAAAATACCAAGCTCCTTTAGCTGACTCAAAGAACTGAGCTTCATGTTGTTAAAGAACATAAAATTTTTAATAAAACGAAAGACCATGTTATGAATAAACACCACAAATACTGTTATGGTTAACTGATCATTTGTGATGGGGAGCAATCACTTGAAACCACTGGAGATGATTTTTAAGCACATTTTTATTTAATATTTCTTAAAGATATGAAGTTAAATGACTGAAACATCATAGAGAGTAAATAAATCCTATGAGAACCACTATGTATATTTTTGGATTGCAATTTTTTGGGAAGGTATGATTTTAGGATTTCTGCATTGGATTTATTTTATATTTTGTTTTCAAAATGCTTGTAGTGAAATTGGGTTGAATTTGGGATTTAGTGTCCAAATTATTGGTTATTGGTTTTCTTTTTTTTTTTAATTTTACAAAGCAAAAACCTGTTGCATTACTGATTTTGTGTTATGCATTACATAGGAGTCAATTGAGTGATATTTAACACAAAGTTAAATCAAATATACAGTAACTACTATGGCACGTTTTGCGGTGATAGCTGTTTTGGTTATTTAAATTTTTCAGCATTTTTCCAGGTTATCCTGTTCGTTCCCCTCAATCATGTGCATTAAACCCACCCAAATGCACCACCACTATGCTAAACATGCAGTTATGTTGCTAAGCCAGACAGTTCACTGCAGAGGTTTACTAAGACCTAAGGTTTACAAATGTGCATACTACTGGCGATAATCAAGTCAAGTCAAGTCAGTTTTATTTGTATAGCGCTTTTTACAATTGACATTGTCACAAAGCAGCTTTACATAGTAAATTAATTTAAGGAGGAATCTAAACATTTTCCAATAATAAGAAAGATAATAATGTTAAGCATTTAGTTTCTAATGAGAATCACTTTCTTGAATAAAAACTATTGATGAAACTGAATTCCACCATATTTATATATATTCTGCTAGTTATAAGTGCAAATCCTGTATTTATTGGGGGAAAGGCTACAGTTAATTCATCACAGGCTACTGCCTGTGGCTGCGTTAAAAGATCCTATCAACTTATTACTAAATAAGTGGGTTTTTTTTAGGTAAATGAGTTTTGAATTTATTTCTTTTTACTGCTTTTTTTTCCTGTACAATTTCAGTTGGGTGAGATCAAGAACTAACATATTAAAATGAATAATCTGGTTCCACAGCTTTAACCCTGGCTAAGAAGCTTTCCTGCTTCCTGCTTTCCTGCTCTCTCTTCTTTTGTTTGATGTATACATGTATGTATTATAAATAATGCATCAAATCTGCACATTTTTATTCATATGAAGGAATGACAAAGTTGAGTTGAACTTCCTCATTGCCATTTTTTTTAAAACAAGGGCATTGAGGAAGCTCAACTCTGTCATTCCTACATGCTTCAAGGCACTGTTAGTCTTTATTTGGTGTGACACAGTCACACAGTTCTGAAGATTCAGAAAATAGGACAAAGTCTTATTTAGACCTGAATAATAGTGTATTGATGTACATAGTATAGAGACTGGAAAATGCTAGTTAAAGGGTAGCTGTGTTGAATTAGTATTACTAGCTATTTGAAACCTTTACATTTAACATCAGCAGTTCCTTTCGGCAACATCGGTGTATGCCTGATTTTAAAGTGCGTGCAAGTGCTATGACACATTGCCTTTCTGATTGGCTGTTCCAGCCTGGTAGAGACGAAAACTTGTGGTATTGGCTAGGCTAAGTCACTGACCCCAATGGTAAATAATACATTACCGGTGTTCCTAAACCAGATGATGACAGGAAAGCCAAGTTGGCAAAACGTTGTAAAACATTTTGGATCTACCATCACACACATCTCTGGCAGAACTAAAATCACTAGAATGTGATGGCTCACTGTCTCCACAAGACTCCTCCCTCTCTGGTTCAAATAGGTAACCAGTTACAGCCATTTCCTTGGGGGTGCTAGCCATAGTTGTTTCTTGTGTTGTGCAAGTTGTGGTAAGTATTGCTCGCTGAATAGATCTGCTTGTTTACTTGCGATGGACAACCTCGCCCAACGTGTTGACATCACTTCTGGGGAAAATGCTGGCTAACCATAGGTTCAGACTCAAGGGATAAAATTACCCAGTTTTGTGCTTTTTATGGTCATTTATGTTAAAATTAGTGTCTTTATTGCTTAAACATATTACATATGCACAAATAATGCTGTAAGTATAATCAATACTGCTACTCTTTAAATGACAGATTTGTCTTGTTGTTTTATCGTTTGAAGTTATGAGGCTTGGGCTTTAAATTTGGAGGTCAAAGCACTAAACTTTAAAACAAAAATCTCTTGCAGTCTTTTGCAAGTCATGCAACTAAGAGGCAGGAGCTTGCAGCATTTTTGAACTGTAGCTCTTAACATGACTTGTGTAAAAAATAAAAGTAGTCCTGGCTCCATTTATTTAAAATGCTCACTTCAGTTAATGCCAACTGTTAAGCATGTTGGTGGTTTGGGGTTGCACTGCTGCCTCAGCTTTCAATTATTGAACCAACTATGAATTCTGCATTGCATCAATGACTGCTTGAAGACAGTGTGAGGCCATCTGTTTGAAAGTAGAAGTTGGACCAGTTGAGGGAAGAAACCCGACTTATGGAATGGCCTGCTCAAATCCTAGATTTGAACCCTAATGAGGATTTCAAAAGGGCAGCACATGCACGAAAACCTTCAAACATCTTGACAGTGTAGGAAGAGTGGTCGTACATTTCTGCAGAAAAACTCCCTCAGGCGACACAAAGAAGAAACATTGAGAAGAACCAGACTCAAAGGGGAAACCCATCCTTATTTTGGTGAAACCAGATAAAAATACAAACCATACAGCAGAAATTTTGCTGTAGTTTAACATGAAGTCTAGTTGGTTATCTTATAACCATAAAGGTAATTGGCTGGTCACACTGAAAATCGGCTGATTCTGGTCTCTAGCCAGTTTCATGGTACATCTCTAGTTGAGACTGTTAAAGCGGTCTATGAGTAAAAGAACCAGTAAATTGCAGCTTGCTGTGTATGGGGCTTCCTAGCTCAAGACCATTCTGGTGGGGTTAATTTTATAATTGATTTTTGTATGTTTAATTAATTAATGAAGGCATAAATCTTGATTAAGAGTAAAATAAAACGAGTTATGCTTTAATTTTTGTCGGTGTGTCAAGTGAAACTTATTTTAACAAATGAAACAATATTTGTGAAATGTGTCTTTTGTGTCCTAACAAAAATTAATTATTTTATGTGTGGAATGATAACTAACTGACAGTATAGCAATTTATACAAAATGTATATCTGGAGTTAAAGAACAGAGAATATTTTAGTGTATTTGCTGATGTATATTTTACTACATAAAGCCAGAAATTGTCTGTGTCTCTGTGCTTCCAGAATTGTAGTGGTCCTGGATTCAATGATCAAAGTCTTCACTTTCACACATAATCCTCACCAGCTGCATGTATTTGAAACATGCTACAACCCTAAAGGTATGTCTCAACATCATACTAAAACTGCACCAAAATATTTAATGGGCCTCATTTAGCACGTCTGAAAACGTTTTTCACACCAAATCACCGTACAAACCCCAGCCTGATGTAAAGCTATATCATTGATACTAAACCCCAACCTCCAACACGCTTGCATGTGTTAGTAAATATCTATGACTTTTATTGTACTACACTTGTTTACAGCACAGCTAATTTTCATTTAGTGAAACCCCTATAACTCTGTAAAGGCAAAGCTCACAGAGTGTAGAGACACAGTGATAGACTGCCTTCACTTGTGCTAAAATTTCCAGCAGTGCGACCTGTATAGCATTTCAGCTACTACAGACAGATATTAACTCTTCTGCCTTTTACCTGGCGTTTCTGTTCTCTCAGTTGAAAGTTAAATGGCATTATTAGTACGCATGCGTGCAGGGCCCGTGTCTACCCATCGATGTAAACATATGCATATGATCGTAAGCATATGATCAATGCTAATGTATTATGACAGTAGTCTATTAATAGATATTTACACCGCTTAAAGTCGCATTAATGCAACACGCCAGGGCCTCATTGTTCCGTGCAAGGGTGCAACCCTTGCGACTAAATGCGTTTAAAGGAGGAGTATGTGCCATTCACGGATGTAATAATGGGACTTTGCGATACATGTATGGTTCCCTCATTCGTTCTCTTCTCATTTTCAACTGAATGGAAAGATCTATTTTTTAATATTATTTTTGTATGTTAATTAACCTAAAACTAATTTAAGACAGTCATGGGAAACGAGTAGGCTTCATGCATGCATGCCTGTATGGACCCACTCAGAGCGACTAATTTTATGTCCTTGGAACTTTTATTTCAGCAAAGTTACCTACCTATATTTTAATTAATCTGTAAGTAATGTTTTAGCCATTTCCTGAAGAACCTAAGTAGGCCTTAAATAGAACCTAATTTGTTCTAGCAGTAGCATATAATGGGGGTTACTTCTGATTCAAAACTTGTATATGCCTATAGAAGCTAAAATAAACCTGCATACAAATAAGCCTATTGTAATGTGAGTTCTATTAAAAACCGAAATATACAAGTTTAGGTGTGTGTGTGTATGTATATGTATATGTGTGTGTATATATATATATATACATTGTAAAGCTACTAGATTAACTTTAAAAAGCATGTTACATGTAAACAGGAGATACATGCACAGTGCAGACGTACTATCGGTGACATACCTTCTTTGTAATCATTTTCAAGTCTTGTCAATGGCTGTTGTTAATGTCAAATACTTGTTAATGTCCATCCAAATGCAGGAAGGCCATTTACTGACTTCTTCTTTTTCTGTTTCCCTGTCGTCAGAGAGTTTAAATGGGTCGGGAACTGTCAACTTCGATTTCAGGCAATAACTTGTAGTTTGCCACTTACTCTTTCTTGTCCTTACTATAGGTGCTTTTTGTAGTGTAAGTGCATCAGCAAGGGCCACTAACTCCTTTTGTTTTCCTGTAACTATATACACACCCTGTTTTTCAGCAAAAATTTTTTGAAACAGCAACTGCCCAAAATCTACACCTCATTCCGCCATTATCATTGTTTTGGGTAGCAATGCCCTTCGAAACGGACCGGCATGCACCGCGCATAGCCTGATTCCGATTAGGCTTATTCTGGACTTCTTTTTTTATTTAAGGAATTCTTATTTCAACTTTACATAAGTTGTGTATTTAAAACTGAACTAGCCCATACCAAATTATCTGACACCGGGGTGGTTTTATTGGTTGTTCAGCTACCATTCCATCATTTTTTCCGCACACCTCACAGCAGTTATACTGTTCTCATACATATCCTGTACCACCCTCACATAATTCTCTGCCATTCCTGACTTCCTCATATGGTACCACTACCCCTCTCTTGGCACTCTAGTGTATTCCACAAGCACACAGAGAATTTCCTTCTGCCCTTTCCTATACTTCTCCATCAACATTCCCAAAGCAAATATAGCATCGGTGGTGCTCTTTCGTGGCATGAAACCATTACTGCTGTACACAGCTCACCACCTCTCCTCTCAGTCTTGATTCCACTACTCTTTCCCATAACTTCATGGTGTGACTCATCAACTTTATGCCTCTCTAGTTACTGCAGAGCTGCATATCTCCCTTGTTCTTGAAAATTGGTACAAGAACACTCCTTCTCCACTCATCAGGCATCTTATCACCTTCCAAGATTTTTTTGAACTGTCTGGTTAAATACTCCACTGCTGTCTCACCTAAACATCTCCATGTCTCCACTGGTATATCATATGGGCCAACTGTCTTTCCATGCTTCACCCTTTTCATAGCTGCTCTCAATTCATCCTTACTAATCTCACGCTCTTCCTGGTTCATTATCTCCACATCCTTTACATTGTCATGCTCTCTTTTTCTTTATTCATCAGTTTATCAATTCTTTTCCCACCTTCCAGCACACTCTCATTCAAAGTTCCTCCTCTGACCTGAACATGCTTAAGCTCTCCATCTTAAGCCCCAAAAAGTGGGCCACCAATACCCTGCTGGTCAATAGTACTGGTGCCTCGACTGATCTGGTATGGAAATCCCGTTTTGAATCTACATTTGATTTGTCACAGGTTTTTATGCCAGATGCCCTTCTTGACATAACCCTCTCCAATTACCCAGGCATATGTCTGGTGCAAAGAGTACTCTGGCTTGAATCAATTATTTTTTTTCACTGGGTGAATTGGCATAAAAGAAATGCCCCACTTTAGGTTAATTCACTTCAAATTACAGAACATATCCCAGAAGGACACACTTTTTTTTTTTTTTCCCCCCCGTGGTATGTGCAAAAAACTGAGCGTGTGTGCGCATTATTATAAGAACATGTGTGTCTTGTCCATTATGATGACTAATTTATTTATTTTTTTAACACTGAAAAATATACATGAAGCAAAAAAATACACTTCCATCTCGCTTTTATGGCCATAATATGCATAAAATGCTTCCAATATAATGGAATTCAATTTGAAGCAAAAGGCAACTGTCAAAAAGACACCTCAGAAACACCTCTGGTGTTAAATTGGCCTTTAGGTAGGATGAGATTAACTTCAGATTATTAGTAGTATCTACCAATTTGTATTCTTTCTTAATATTTTCATACAGTTGATGCAGTTTTCTTTATCTTTGCAGGTTTGTGTGTTCTTTGTCCAAACAGCAACAACTCTTTGCTAGCATTTCCTGGCACCCACTCTGGACATGTACAGATAGTAGACCTTGCAAACACAGAAAGGCCTCCGGTGGACATTCCTGCTCACGAAGGAGCTCTATGTTGTATTGCCCTCAACCTACAGGGCACACGGATAGCCACGGCTTCAGAAAAAGTGAGAAAAGAATGTCAAAGTACTGATACAAGCATGGAAATTTTGACCAACAATGCTTTCTGAAATTTTTTTTTGTATGAAGCGTTCGCCACAAAATAAACAAATAAATAAAAAGTGGTGTACATGTTTATGGCCTAACTTGGTTTTGTTTCTTCAGGGGACTCTGATCAGAATATTTGACACATCTTCAGGTCATCTGATTCAGGAGTTAAGACGAGGGTCGCAGACTGCAAACATATATTGGTGAGTGGTGGTTAGATCATTACAATGATAACTCCACACCATATTCAGCTGTGTATTGGAATTAACCAATTATGCCTGTGTTTTCTTGCAGTATTAACTTCAACCAGGATGCGTCTCTCATCTGTGTGTCCAGTGACCATGGGACTGTCCACATATTTGCTGCAGAAGATCCCAAAAGGAACAAGCAATCAAGGTCTGTGTCTATGTAGCGGTATTGGTCATCCTTACAGTGTAATTCATGCGTAATGTAGTACATTTAAGTGATACAGAGCTTATTTTAACATAAATGACCATAAAAAGCACTATACTGGGCAATTTTATCCCGTGGATTACTAGTGGTGCTGAACCAACATTTTTTCCTAGAAGTGACGTGTACTCGGGCCGGGTTCTCCAGCGCAAGTAAACAAGTAGCGAGTGACATTTTTACCGTAATGGAACTTCCCGCATACTGAAGGCTCTTACCTTTTACTGGTTCCTTTTGGCAAGGCGCTGTTTCCATCTTTTGCCATCCTTTGACTTTTTATGAAGGAATTCCATAGAAACAGCGTACATATTGGTTTTAGATGTAAAAGCTTGTGCTTTGTGCCAAGTAGTTCTGCCTGGAGGTCACGCTGATAGCGGGTCGGATTGAAGTGGTCCTCGCAGACTACTGAATTGCATCCCAAAGGAAATGTTTTCTGAGTACGGCCTGTGCTGATATTATGGTATTTTTTTTCCTGTAATTTCTGCGCTTGTTGTTTGTGCAGCTGTATGCTTTGCGCTCTTCAGCATTTTTCTGGAGACACAGCTCAGCGCTGGCCAATAATGTGTTATCTTAGACTGGTGTCTGCTGCACACAGCCCAACCAGTAGCACAAAACAGCCCCATTACTAGGGCTGGAATGGTCAGTGTAGAAGGCAACATGTTGCTGTAGTTGCATGCCTAGTTTGACAAGAAGCAAGGACTGACTTTCCTTGACAGAACCACTGATGTCCTATGTAATCATTTTTAAGAGCTAGTAATACAGATTGACCATGGGTACCCTTTAACTGCATCTCCTTGTAGATTTGCTTCTTACCTGTAGCTTTGTTGCTTTTCGACTGTTACAGCTTGGCCTCAGCGAGTTTCCTACCCAAGTATTTCAGCTCTAAGTGGAGTTTCTCGAAGTTCCAGGTCCCATCTGGCTCACCCTGTGTCTGTGCCTTTGGAACTGAGCCAAATGCAGTCATAGGTAAAGAAGAGTTGAGTAATCATTCTGCAGCCTTTAGTTAGAAATAAACTAATCTGATATCACAGTGTAATGAAAACCGTGTTCATAATCTGATGAAAAGCCACAAATTTCTTCATAAGAGGAAATTTTCTGAGTTTGTGAGCATACTTTTTAACATATTTTTTCTTGTGTCCCTTGTCCAGCAATTTGTGCTGATGGCAGCTATTACAAGTTCCTGTTCAACCAAAAAGGGGAGTGTTCCAGGGATGTATATGCCCAGTTCTTGGAAATGACTGATGAGAAAATCTGAGCACAGACCCTACTTGGATTGCTTTGATTTCTTTTCCTATTTACCTACATTTCCAGATTTGCAGAATGTCTGAGAATTGTACATGGCACTACTGACTAAATGACTCCCTGATGCAGGAAGACTAAGAGATCTCTAATCTCATTTGCCAGTTTTTAAGGAACCTAAAAGAAATACTGACCACTGGAAGAAAGGATGAATAAACTGACTGCAGTCATCCAGTGGATTGAGAAGAAATTGTGAAGAATGGGAAATTATTTTTGAACGTCAACAGTTGCTTTTTAAAAGGTCTTCCACGAGAACTGCTGTTTTTTAAGCGTTAAGTTGGCTAAGAAGAATATTTGTCCACTAACTAACTTACTATAGTGAGTGCCTCTGTCATTACTGAAGAGGAAGGAAGAGTGTATGCTTATTCATCAGTCACAATATGTATTTGCATAATATTGGTAGCCTTAGGTTTGTTTTACTTGTTGTACACACAAAATGCCAGGCATATGTACCTACAACAATATAGCATAATATGGCAGAACAACAATTACAATGTAGATTTTTTTCATTCATTGTTACTTACATGTATGTGCAATTTTCATTCATTTTTTTCACAAGTGTTGAGTGTTAATCTGTCAGAACAAATTACTATTTGCTGAATGCATTTTAATTGTGTGCACAGGTTTGTGTGCTCTGTAAATGGTTTAGAGATGTGACATGCTTTTCATAATTACTTACTGGACAGAGAGAAGCATCCCACTGAAGCAGATTTCATCTTTAAAAAAATTTGTTCATTTGGATTGCTAAAATATCAGTTGCTGCAAGGGGATAAAATCTGAAAGATGCAAATAATGAGAGCATATAATGAAATATGTGAAAGGTGGTATTCATTTCAGTCAAATGAAATGAATCTTGTTTTTCCCTATTGATGTGGAAGCAAAATATTACCCAACAGTAACACCTACAGTATATGCTTGAACTGTATTGGCTGTTTTTTTTTTTTTTTTTTTTTTTTTTTTTTTTTTTTTTACCCCACAACTTTGTTGATTAGTAGCTTTCATGCTTTATCCTGATTGTAAATGTACACGTGATTACACTTAATGCAGCGTTAAACGTGCTGCAATGTATGCAGGGGATACAGAGCTCACAATGTATCAAATAAAAATAAACATGATTGTAAAAACTGTGTGCTAATTGGTTGATTGGTGCCTGTTCTGATTGGCTATTTGCAGTGCTGTACCCCGCCCACCAGTGTCGTCGTGTGTTTACTAACACCAGCAGCTAACGCTGCTTCAGTCCTGAAGGCATAGCAGCCTTTCTTTTTTTTATTCAATTAATCACTAATGACACAATTAGCATTTTATTTCTTTTTATATTATAGGTTGATAGAATCCGATTAAAGGATGTATAGTGGAGGTGATATGGCCTTTTATTTTCTGATTCAGGACGCAGTTCTCTGTGAAATGTTATTTTGCTAATAACAATACAGGATAACGGTCATTCATCACACCAGTTGATGAGTATATGTTTTCTAGGCAGTTTATTATTACACTTATGCACTGTGTCTAATATATTATAAATGTCACATGCGGGCTCAGGTACAACGATGAGAGCGGATTATAGAACAAAAAAAATTGTCAGTGAATTCGGTAACAGTATTTTCTACACGGGAAAATCACACCTCAGCAATCTGGGATCAGAATATAGAATAGCTGGCAGTAATCTCTCGTCACAGGGTGTGATGTTATTGTTATTATTATTGTTATTGTTTATGATGATGATGATGATATTACTTAATACTCGGATCGTCCCTTCTTCTCAGGTTATTCAAGTTGAATTTCTCCAATCCGTCTTTTACAGCACACCATTAACATGCGTGTCAGGCTCGTGGTGCAACCAAACCCAACACACACTCACACAGTCACACTACGCCGCGCGCGCACACGCGCTCTGTTCAGGCTCTAACCGGTGAGAAACAGCGCCGCCGACATCACCTAGATCGTGATTGGTCCGTGTCGCTGTCGCTCATCGCTAGTCCCGCCCCCGTTGTTTGTTTGGTTCGGTTTTATCCTGTCCTCTTTCTCTCTGTTGCGGCGGTGGGTTGGAGCCGCTGTCCCCGCACTGGCACGCTCCTCCGGTTCATATTCATCCTCCGATTTGACCCCCCCCCCCCAAAAAAAAACAAATTTTAAAAATTGTACACCCACCACAAAAGTCACCTGGACCACCCCACTGAAAAGACTCGTCATTTTAAATCAACGTCAAAAGACTTATTGCCAAGGAAAAAAGATGGCGGGGACGTCGGGGTCGGCAGTGGCCCGGCTTGAGGGCCGAGAATTTGAGTACCTGATGAAGAAGCGCTCGGTGACCATCGGCCGCAACTCGTCGCAGGGCTCGGTGGATGTGAGCATGGGCCACTCGAGCTTCATCTCCCGGAGACACCTCGAGATTTTCACGGCGGGTGAGGACGGCGCCGGCGGCGGAGACTTCTATCTGCGGTGCCTCGGCAAAAACGGGGTGTTCGTGGACGGGGTATTTCAGAGACGCGGGGCTCCTCCTCTCCAGCTTCCCCGAATGTAAGACCACTAAATGCTTACAACCACGACGTTTACACCCCACCCGAAACACACAGCCGCGCGCATTAACACGGCTGTCCCGTGGGTTATTATGTTTTTTGTTGTTTTGTTTTGTGCTGCAGCACGTGTCTGTTTGGACCAACACACATCTCATGTTTCCTGCTAAGCCACACGAGCATTGCTTACTTAGCATGTCGGCTAACGTTCACTTGCGCCTTGCTTGGGTTTCCTTCACACCACATTCGTACAGTACAACCTCCCCAGGGCAATACACCTCACCGGGGGGAGATATCTTCGCTTGTATGCGTGGTGTGGTCTCAGTAATTTAAACTAGAAGGGATAAAACCGGTTAGCAACAGGGCAACATCCTGTGCTTTAACCCTTTCAGCTCCTCATCAGTGCGCAGTGCTTCCATCCCTGGTTGCTTTATTGTAGTTTTATGTGAGTGAATGACTTGTACATGGAATTATTATTAAAAAATAAATCTGTTTTTCTGTGTAATTGTGCTGGAAGAGGGTCGTGGTACTGTGGTTAATTCTTGTTATTGTGGCTCAGTGGCAGGACTTTAAGTATCCACACTTTCAAACTCGAAGAATTTGTTTGTTTTGAAAAATAAATGCAAATTAAAAATGAGAATTTTTTTTGATTTTGCATTACATCATTTTCACGGTTAAAGCTTGACCTAAGATAATTAATAATAATAAAAGGTCAAGGTGTAAGTTTTTACCCTTTATTATGACTATTATTATTATTATTATTATTATTATTATTATTTACCTTTGACCATTGTTCCTGGTTTAAAGCTTTCACAAGCCAGAGGATCTTCACAGCTGAAAGACCTCACAATTGATTTGATTTGATTGAAATGCTGATAGTTAGGCGCCATTATGAACCAGAAAAAGATTGTAATAAAGGCCACATTTTACAATCCTTTGGCAGTGTGGTGGTGTCTTTATGAATTATGTGAAGCAGAATCAATGTCATTAAGTTCATCCAGGCTCAACTGGGTCTTTAAAGGTTTAGCAGTGCTTCAAATATATCTATGTGTTCATCAAAAAGGAGTATGCCTTATGTAAGCTGGTCATGCCTGTACCCATATATAAACTACAGATGCTTCTGGGTTCTGTTACTGCCTGGCAATTGGGTCTGTGCCTTGTTTACCTCTCTGTCACCTTCAGTCTTGATAACAGGAAGGGTTTGTATTCATAAAAGACAATATTCTGCACAAGTCTCTTAAAACTCCCATGGATGTTGTCCTCTTTCTTTTGCAGGTGTACATTTCGCTTCCCCAGCACAAACATCAAGATCACATTCACCGCCCTGTCCAGCAACAAGAAGGATAAGAGGAACACCCCAGAGTCCCCCGTGAAAGCCGTCCAGCCTCAGATCTCACCCCTGACCATCAACATTCCAGATAACATCGCCCACCTGATGAGTCCCCTCCCCTCCCCCACAGGAACGATCAGGTACGCCCTCTTCATATTCAGCACCAACTTGTGTGTTGTTGCTCTTAAGGAAGAAACACAGGCATGCTCGTTAAACTCCTGATATTCTGAACCGATTTGTTGATTTGCAAGAGCAGACGATGGAAAGTACAGCTGACTTTGAGCATTGTTCGAATAATTACTCTGAATCAGAGAAAGATTGTAAACCTCTGTTTCAGAGAGTGAATCGGATTCTCTTGGTATTTCTGCATTTTTGGACATTAGGGTATAGCCTAATTTTGAGCATTGCAGGGAAAGGGTCTCTTTATTGTTTTAAAGTGGAATTAAAGGAAAGCTTTCAAAACTCTTGTTACTCTGAAAAGATTTCTAAAACACATCATTAAAATGCATCCAATAGTTTGCATTAATCTATTAAAAAAAGGCATTTGTAGTTTGTGTTGCTCTCGCAAGTACAAACATCATTTCCAAGAAGATAAGATGCCATACAGGTAATAAACTAGTAATAGTGAACTTCAGAGTTAAATAAGTTTCATATCTGCACAAAACACATTACAGTTCTATACATGAGTCAGGCGTCTGCTTGTTTACTTGACCACATGATCCATATACAGCGATACATATGGCGCACAACACTTTGTCAGCAGCTGTTGCTTTCTCACTGCCACCCCACTTTTCATAGAACAGTGAAACCCCTTGCACGATGGATTATTACTTAATTAATATTTGTGTGTGTGTATATATATGTATGTATGTATATATTTACACACATATATACATGTGTGTGAATTATGTGTGAGTGTACAGTAACGCATTTTGATGACTATGCAAGCTATAAAATCCATTTTAAAGCCGCATTCACACAAGTAGTGATGAGTGACAGGTGACCATATAAACTCAATGAAAGCCAGCAAAATAAGTGACGAAGTGAAATTTTCTCATGCGCTGCACAGTGGGCTGGCACTGAGTTCAGCTGAGGTGAATTTTCACGTGATGCGATTCGAGCAATTACCAATCAGGGCTTAAAGATAATGTTGATTGACAGATGCTGCCAAACACTGAGTTCACAAAAACCTTTTCATGGGGAAACAGTGAACACAAATTTAATAAAAAAAAAGAGACGCTTATTATTGCCGAATCTAAATATTCTGTGATTTATTACACAAATTCTATAAGGATTATAGCCAGAAACACCATGCTTGTGTTCACATTTTTCAAACGGTCAGCATTTCCTTTAAATATTTATTTAAATCTAACCATTCCTGGTTCATGATACACAAGAGTCTCTGTGCTATACTTGCCACACCATAATAATAATAATGATGATGATGATGATGATGATGATAATAATAATAATAATAAGCTAAATTCTGAGCTAAAATAACGTGGGGGGGGGGGGGGGGGGGTGGGGG
>JAOUQZ010000051.1:17755414-17784153 GCA_028564935.1 Neosilurus hyrtlii
TCAGTTTTTGAAGATGGGAATCGGGTGCCCGGTTGGGCATGTTGTACTCTGCATTTTATTGATTTTTGGTGCCCCTGCGGGCATTCGGGCACCCGATTTTTCGAGCCCTGCATTATGTTCTAAATGTGACAAAATCCTTAGACTTGTATATTTTTGCCGTAAGTTTTTTTTCCCCGTCTTGATCAAGACTAATTCTCACTTGTCAGACATTACTTCCACATCATGATCACCGATCAGGGAAGACTGGGGGTCACCACTTACTTCCTCTGAGGAAGGTGATGTCAGTCACATTTTTTTGTAAACTCATGCAATGTTTGGGGTGGTGCAACAAGTGGAAGAAAGCGATATTCGCACACCCTCATAAGCATTCTCAGACACTCATTGTTGGTGATTGTTGCTGTGATTGACTGACAGAACTGACGTTGCAACTCGTGTGCTTCTTCTTTGTAATGTGTTCATTATTAAGATTATGTTTGACAGTCCTTTGCAGTATGAATTTCATTGTGGATTTACGATAAATTAACTTTTGACCTCGTTACAGTTTGTCCCTTTACCATTCTTGACCATGAATGTGTCACCACTTAAAGGTTAAATCACATAGTTGTTCTTAAATAGCAGAGCTTAGTATTCTTAGTGATGAAATATGGCGTGTCCATTACAGTTGATTTATAATCCATTAACGTTATTTTCTGTGTCCCCGTGGACTCAACACAGGTAACCAAATAAGGCTGCCAGATGCTGAGTTGATTGCGATAGCCTGTTATGCATTGTTGAGTTGCATGATGAGTGGCAACAATAATAATTATAATAATAAAGCAAATTTATTATTAATAACAACACTGAGACCCAAAAAATAGAGGCTCCTACACGAGCACTCAGATTTGTGCGGATTAAAAAAAACACAGTCTTACTCAGGCATACTTGCAAGTAAATAAATGTTAGTGGAGCAAATGCCAAAATCAAAAGCTTGACAGAAAATGAAATAATTAAATGGATACTTGTACTAACAAGAGCGGTGATAAAAATGAAAGAGGAAACCAGGCAGTGAATGGAAAGGTGTAAACAAACCCAGATAATAGAGACATATAGTGGGAGCTTTGCTTTTAGGCAGTGACTAAATCAGTATGTTAAACTCTTTCATGGGTACAGTTAAATGTAATCCTCCTCAAGGTGCACTAATGCACCTCACAGCCTTTAATAAAGCAGGACACTGCCCCTGAACAAGTTCAGCTGTATGATTGAGATTAACATGTTTGTACTGACAAAGCAGTCAGCATGGATAAATTACCTTAAAATACACTGACCAGGCTTTAGTTTCACTCATATTTTATATGACTTCAATATGGGTGTTCCATTCTAGACAATAACAAATGAGTGCTTCATGTCACATAACTGCCTCAATATGAAGAGTAGGAAACATTATGAGTAAAATAGGAAGCCTGTAAAGAACTAAACTTGTGCCAGAATTGATAAAATATAAAAAATGAGCAAGAAAACAAAATTGTAAATGAGAGTAGCAGTTATTTTCAATGTATTATGTTGACTGAGGCAATGAAAAAAACCTTTTTGTAAACTATAATAATAATATAATAATAAATTAAGTGATTATAATTTAATATTTTAATTAATATTAATAATTTAGTTATTATAATATAATTTGAGTAAAAATAATGAGTAAAATATAAATACATACCAAAATATATTAATATATGTGGTTTTGGGGATTTCATAATGAAAATAGTGGGTAGAACAGGATCAGTTGCCTGGTAGAGAAGGTCATTTCATTCGGTTAATTTATTAAGATGTAAGACATTGTAAAGCTGCAGGATCTTGTGTGAGGGAAATATGAGCTAATCAAATAAACAAGTGGTCATCATTTTTTCATGATTTTAGTTTTTAATTTTAGCTTTGCATAATTATTATTAATAAGGGACAAATTCCAAATACAAAGCCTGCAGTGACTGTTGTATGTTGACTGTATGTTATGTAAATTGTTCCCTTTTAATGTGGTCAGGCAACTGCCAATTTAACCTGGCTAGGGAATAATTGGACATTTTGCTCTTGAATGAAAATGACAGTGTTTCCTCCTGGTTACACATTTTAATGTATACATTTTTAGAGGAGTGCTTCTGTCCAGCATGCATACAATGCCACTTTCAGCAAACTGGCAAAATGGTATTTTTGGTTGGTGTTTATTATACAGTATTTTCGTGCTGTGTAAGAATGTTGCATACCATGGCAGCTCTCCTCTAAATAGATTAAAGGGGATTTCACTGTGGATGATGGGGGCAAGAGGAAGTCTGAAGTCTGCTAGTTCTTGTCAATCTTCCTCAAAACATGTCAGACGTATCATGATCTTGCAGCATGAAGATGGCACGTTGTCTTGCTTAATAAGGCATTCAGCAGAAATCCAGGACAACATATTGATTTATCTGGGTCTTCAGAACATGAAAACAGACTGGAACAGATGACGGCTGATGTACAGTCATCAAAAGTCAGTCACATCAGGATACTCAAAAAAATCTGTTGCAAGTGTTGATTATACCTAGAAACAACGTTGTGTTTGTGAAGTGGGAGGGAACTGTGATGAATGTGTTGTGCGTTGCGCTCCTACATCATTTGGATTTGTAATGCCAAGACACAAATGCATGTCACGTAGCTAACTTGCAGCTCAGTTATTAGTTTAATCCTAAGAAGCCAGAGCTTTGCTGTAAACCACCGCCATCTCAAAAAGTTCATTAATCTTATTTTTTTCTGTTTCCCAAGTGCTGCCAATTCATGTCCGTCCAGTCCTCGAGGAGCAGGACTGTCCAGTTATAGAGTAGGACGTGGGCTCACAGCCGAACTCATAGGGGATAACTCACAGTCTGAAAACGACAAAGAAGCCTCTGGAGGAGACAGTCCAAAGGTATGACGGCTTAGAATCTCACTTTTCTTCACTTTATAATTAATTATAGCTAAAAATGATTATTAGTCATTGTGGATGGTGTCACACACCACAAACTAACCCAGATAGTGACATCTGCATGTTTCAGTAATAACATTTATTACTGAAACATGCAGATGTCACTATCTGGATTAGTTTGTAAGATACAAAAACTATTATAAACTGCATATTTTCACTACTTCGACATTTAATGTCAAAGTAGTGAAAATATGCAATTTATAATAGTTTCAAGAGAAATGGGAGCAATTGTTCAAAGTTGCTTCAATCCCTGAAACTTTTACTGATCTAAACTCAAGCTTGAGAGCATCGACTCCAAACTTTACACTCTCTCCTACTGAACACACTGAGCTTCATCAATCAGGACACATCTGGGGTAATTTATTCAAGTTGAACATGAACATTTGCAAAGATACACAATAGAGAGAATACAATTCCTGGCAAAAATCACAACCACAACAGACACCATCAAACAAATTGAATTATTTTAATCAGTGGCATTTTCCAGACTAAATGGCGGAACAGAAATTATGGGAACACCTTGTATTTTGCATTTTAAAAGTCAAATACTGGCACAAATTTAAAAATGCAGGTTAGTCTACAGTTAAAACTATTTACAGGCCTTAACAAACTGTTATATTGGGCTGATGGAAAGAAAACTTGACCCCAAAAAAGAGACTTGTCAAATAAATGAAATCGAACACTGAGTGTGGCAACAAATGCTGGTTTTTCTCCATCATGTTGCTCTCCGTAGCCTGAGATGTGTTTCTGAATTCTCCACCACCAAACTTCCAATTGCTTTGGTGATTTCTATTGCTTGGATTAAATCATAAAAGCAAATGCTGTCTGAATTGATTGATGTTCAATGATTGGTGTTGGTACTATATATTGTATACCTAATTAATGGATTTGCCCCACTGTAAAGTTTCACTTAAGAGGCTTCCATCAGTGTTATCAGCCAAAATACTCCCATACACCAGACCATAAAGATTTGGCACTGACCATATCTATTGCAGTTTTTCTTATGCTGGTACACTAGTATGCCAGATCACTAATGTGGCTTGTAAAAACAGCATACTTCTGAGAAACCTTTGCTGACATTCAGGGTTTAAGATTCATTCATTCTCACGGGTCACGGGGCAGCAGCCTAAGCAGTGATGTCCAGGCGTCCCTCTACCCAGTCACTTCCTCCAGCTCTTCCGGGGGGACGACGAGGTGTTCCCAGACCAGCCTAGAGACATAGCCCCTCCAGCATGTTCTGTGTCGACCCCAGGGTCTCTTCATGGTTGGACATGCCCAAAACACACACCAGGGTTTAAGATAATGAGGAAATTTTAGAGGAGCTTGTGTGGGCTTGATAAAGTTAATTTAACTTCACTTAATATACCCTGTGCACTGTAACAAATTGCCTGTTTTTTGTGCCACTTGTTAAACTTATTGTTTGAAAAACAGGCATTGAATTATGAGCTTCATATTGAATGATATATGGGTAGCTATACTGCCTGAGATGAACATTATCCAGTTTGCAGTAAAAGATAAATGAAGGTGTTGTGAAGGCACCAATTATTCATACTTTATACTGTATATAATGTGTGTGAACAAGACTGACACTGTTTTAATTCAAATGCAGTCTCAGATTTATGCTTCCTGGGGCTTTAAACATTTACTGCTTGGGACTTAAACATCTGGTATGACTTCGTACAGATTTAGATGAACAGTTGCCTAAAATTGTCTTTTTCTTTCTAAAGTTATCGCACTGCAGTAACTTGCTGGGAACTTCATAAACAATCTGATCTGCAGTATTGGATTATTCTGCAGAGCTCTGATGCAATTTCTTGCTTTTTCATAGAAAAATGTAATGAAATTTGGAATTGCATCATCAGTTTCCTCAAAGAATGTAAAGTTCTTAACCTCATGGTGTGACAGTGTGTATTAGAATGCAGTGTTTCTGATGGGTACCTTGAGACACTGAGACTAATGCAAAATTCATTTTAATTACTTTGTTTTAAAGCAAGGCCAGTCTGCTTTATCAGTATATTTTCTTGAATATACAACTTTGTGACTTATTTAGTGTGGGAGGGAAAAGTGTGAATGTGATGCATTCTCTGTTTTGTGTGTACAACAGGATGACTCTAAACCGCCCTACTCCTATGCACAACTGATTGTCCAAGCGATAACGATGGCCCCAGATAAACAGCTCACTCTGAATGGAATATATACCCACATCACGAAAAACTACCCATACTATAGAACTGCAGATAAGGGCTGGCAGGTGAGTATTTACTGACTTTTTATTTAAATTTTTTTTTTAAAGAAAGTTCAGGTTCTAATTACTCTTATCCGATTTTTCAAAATTTTTTACTTCTTACTGTTCAGAAGAGTATACATCACAGATTCTCTCCATCTTTTTTAAACAGAATTCTATTCGCCACAATCTGTCCTTAAACCGCTACTTTATCAAAGTGCCCAGATCCCAAGAAGAGCCTGGCAAAGGTTCTTTCTGGAGGATAGACCCCTCCACAGAGGGAAAGCTAATGGATCAGGCCTTCCGTAAAAGAAGGCCCCGTGGTGTTCCCTGCTTCAGGACCCCACTCGGTCCGCAGTCATCCCGGTAATCAAAGCCACAAGCCACCGAAGTTTTCTTTATATTAAATTAATGTTTTATTTCTCATCTTTATGTTCAATTTTGTTAATCTGCCATATGGTTTGTTCCAGGAGTGCACCAGCCTCGCCCAACCACACAGGGGCACTATCCGCCCACTCTAGTGGCGTACAGACTCCAGACAGCCTGTCGCGAGAAGGCTCTCCTGTTCCCACAGACCCTGAGCCCTCCCCTGCCTCTGCTCCAGCTGTTGCAGTTCAGCCCAAACTAGCAGTCATCCAAGAGGCTCGCTTTGCACAGAACACAGCAGGTAATGCTTAGTGCACAATTTTAACTAAATTTCCGTTTGCAGACAGATTTTGGAGGTCGCTCACAAAAAACCTGTTCAAGCAAATTGGTGTTGGTTTGGCACTGGCAAAAAGATGCCTGATCACTTAATGCAAAAGGTGCTTGCAGACTTGTTGATATGTTGAAAATGCCTGAAAAATAGCTAGCAGGTTAAAGATCTGGACTTTTCCAGGAGTCCAAATTGTACTTTAAAATGGTTTGTGACTCAATGTGGGGATAAGCTGTTGTCATGGAGAACACTAAGTGTAGGAGAGGAGTTTTCTAGAGTATTCATTCGTTTATTTGAGGAGGCTGGAGCCTATCTCAGCCAACCAACACACACACATGCGCGTCCACACTCTCACTTAGGGTCAATTTGGATCAGCCAGTTCACCTATCGTGCATGTCTGCACTGTGGGAGAAAACCAGAGGTTTTTTGTAGAAAAACACCAAACAGTAAAACACACACTGGGAAGTCATCTTTTTCCCCTTCAGTTGAGTTACACATTGTGTTAGAAATTCATAGTAGCAATATGGATGTGTATGAGAAATAAGAACCTTTATTATTAGTTAACAATTAGTGTGGATCTTTTTTTTAGCTAATGCTAACCTTATCAAAATTGTATACCAATATATACCTTTTTTCCTTTAGAATTGTAAAATACTGCATTCCTGTTCACAACAGGTTTTAGAATATTTTACGTGAATTTTGCTTTTTGAATTTTTATTTGCGTAATTTTCTGTACTTTATAATCTTATTTGTATAGAGTGTAGTACACCTTGTTTACCAAGAAATAGCCATAGGTACTTGTTTAAAATTAAATAAAATTACCTACCTACTTACTGGCTAAATTACGTATTTATAAAAATAGGATTGTTTGTTAGTTTATTTGTTCATTTTTTTTCATTTATTCTTTGATTATAAAAAAAGGTTCTGTATTGCGATTGGGCTATGAAAAGATCTGTATCGTAATATGACAGTTATCGCTCAGCTCTATTATGTTATATTGGTAGCAGTGGTGAATACATATGGAATAAGAAGTGGGCTCGCCATACTGCTTGTAATTAATGTGTGTTACATTCCTCAGTGAAGTCAGTTTACTTTATGAGAATATGCATCACAATATTCCTTTTTTTTTTGGACCTTGTTTGAGTTATTTAATTGTATTTAATATTGCTTGGTAGAAACATGATGAATGGTTTTGCATTTCCTGTGCCTGTTCTCATGTGTATTCATGAAAATTGTGGTTTGGAGACCAGACAGACTTATTGGGGATTTTAAGTGGTGCCAGTTTTTTTTTTACAGTCCTAAAGGTTACAGATTACTCCAAGTCATGTAGTATGCACCGTACAGAGAAAACCTGTCTGAGGTCATCATGGTTAAATTGTTACATACTGCCAAGTCAGGTTTTCCTGCATATCATGTACCGTGTCGTATGTTTTAAGAAAACATTCCCATTACTTGTGTGGAAATGTTTTATTAACTTTAGAGGGAAAAAAGTGATCAAATAATGAATCTGTTTTTCATGACATAGTGAAATGGCTATCTATGTAGGCATGTACATTAATGTGGAAAGGAAGTACTTGGGTACATGAAGGTTGGAGTGATAAAATAAAAGGTAATTGAAACATTCACTCATCTTGTAATTGTTTTATCCTTGTCAGGGTCATGGTGGTCAAAAAGCAGTTCTGGGGACACTGAACATGTGGTGCGAATGAACTGTGAATGGGTTGCAAGTCTGTTACACTGCGCTTATGAAGATGTCACAATGATTAATGTGTGGGGATAATTTAGTGTAGTCTGTCAAGCTGTTGCTGTGTTTTTTGGGCGGACATCATGAAAACATGCAGGAACTCCTCGGAGACAGTAACCTGAGCTCAGTATTAAAGCAAGGACCCTGAAGCTGTTTGGTGAAAACCCCACAATGCCTGCTGCATGACTGTGCCATGCTGTAATAGAACTTTATAATGTAATAGAAAATAAACTGTTGGTGATATTTTTGATTTGCCCCTCATTTTTTTCTTTGTAACATTTAAAACTAGAAGCAGTGGAACCTCTGTAGGTGGGATGTCCCAGGTTGGTAATGCCACTGAGTGACATCTCAAAGAGTGCAGGTCAATGAGTAGGTGATGTCTCAGAGTATAGGGTATGTGACACACTGGTGAGCATTCGTGACATAGAGATGGAGGGACAGCAACATTCCCAGCGAAGCATGCCTTTGCAGTTGGATGTTATTACACTGTTTTTTCCCCCCAAATTGAAGGCTAATTCGTCGCTGGCGTAGAGCTGAAGTTGATGCTTTTTCTCTCACAGGTTCTCCAGTCTCTACCCAGCCCGTGCTGATCACCGTCCAGCGACAGCTCCCACAAAGCCTCAAACCAGTGAGCTACGCCGTGGCTACACCAGTCACCACCTCCACCTCCCAGCAGCCCATCATGCAGACACTCCATGTGGTGCACCAGATCCCTGCCGTCTCAGTGACTGCCGTTACAGGCTTCGCTACAGCCAATGCACACGCACCAGAAGAGCAAGTTGTGCCTAAAACAGAGCCGCAGGAGAATGGAGATCACAAAGAGGTCAAAGGTCAGTATCACTTGAATTTAGACATGACCTTTTAAGTAAGTAGTTTGTAAGTACCAAATAATGCCATTCAATCCACTTGATTTGTTTTTTTCTTCCTAGTGAAAGTAGAACCTGTGCCAGCCATCACAACTGCTTCTATAGGTGCAGCAACCCGTGTCCTTCAGACTTCTGCAGCCACTCCCATACAGACAGTTACTATAGTGCAGCAGGCACCACTCGGACAGCACCAACTTCCTGTTAAGGCCATCACACAAAATGGCACACATGTGGTGGCAGCAATCCAAGGATCAACAAACACTGGTAAGGAACCTGCAATGCTTTTTTTCCTACACATGCTGTACAGGACCCTTCTGAGCATAAAGTGCTTCAAATGTCACAAGCATTAAATTTTGAAAACAGCTATGTACCACTTTCCCCGTGTAGATCTGTAAACCTGCAAGGACTGAATGCCCTAACACGTTGTCTATGAATCATTTTATTAGTTTATTACACAAATGTTCATAATTACTGTCAATCAATTTTTAATTACTGTTAAAGCACAGCCATAATTTAGAAAAAAAAGGACTTTAACATTACTTAAACTTATTCAGAGTGTCATATTGTCAGTAAAACTTGTGCAATTGCATCCCCAAAGTTTATTTCAATTCCAGTAAGCAACTTGTTTCGCATCGTTTCCTAAAAGTGCTTATCTGAAGTCAACTAATTTGTCTATCTGCTTTCCTTTCAGACTTTTAGAAACGCTGTTTGAATGCGCTTTGCTGGAATTCATTCTTTTTTCCCCCTTTACCTCAGTGAGCTTGTCATACTCTTTTGCATAACGAAAAATACTATTCTAATACAACAAGCAAGCAACCTGTGAAGGAATGGGAGGGTGCTGATCTTTAAATGCTATATAAGCTTACTGGTGTTGAATTTGGCAGCACTGGTGCCACCCATCTAAACTGTTATTTTGCATAATGTACTCATTGCTGTTCTACTGTTTGGACTCTACAAAGTAAAATGTTTCCAAATTGTGCCCATAATGCTAACTGGCTAGTGGAACATAAAACCAGAAACTAAAATAAACTGAAGCTGACTAGATTAGTGGATTTTCCACAGCACAGGGGATGATTGATTTGTGTGAAACCACGGTTTGGTCATGTGATATTGGGTTGGCACATAGACTGGGGTACTCTCCAAGACCAATCTGGCATTTCTTATTCTGGTATTGGCACAACTCTAATACAGAAGGTAAAAAAAAAATCCTAAAGAAATGTTCTCCCTATGCATCTCAGTCACAGGTAAAGTGCTACTGTTTCAAATTTGATCCATAAAGTAATGGATTCATTTTCTATGGATTAAATTTGGCTTCTCTGGAATTAATTTGAAGGGCAGCCTCACAAACATTGTAGCAGTGAGATAATTCTTGCAAAAAGCTAAAGTCCCCACATGTTTACATGGATTCCAAAACCTCCCCCCATTCATTTCTGATCAAATTTCTTGGCTTGAGCGGGCAGGTCATGGAAAGTGTTCCCATCTCGGAATCTGTTGATCAATCCACACTGTATTTTTGCTGTATTTTGCTGTACCTCTGTTTTCACTGATCCTTTGATGTCCTCAACCTCCCCACTCTCACATCCTTTTTCAGTCTAGTTACACCTTTTGTATTAGGTCAGTGCAATAAGATGTATTTAAAAGAATGTCTACTTCATATTATGCTTTTCCTTTATATTGTTGTCACAGATCACTCTTTACAGAAATTTTTTTGGATTATTTGTACAGTTTATTTGGGATGCAGCTGCCTGACTGAATGCTGAATGCTACTCTCACCATTCCACCTTTCCCCACGACCATAATGTTAACGAATGTTTTAGCAATGACCTGGGTATTAGTTGCAGATTGTGTATATATTTTATTTTAGAAACTAAAGTAATCCCACAAGGGAAAATTACCTCTTCATTTATACTCTTCAAAGCAGTAATTTTTGGAAATAAAAAAAAATAACATCCTTATCGTCAGATACCTTAATTCCATATTTCTGTGGAATTTGTCTAGAAAGTCAGAAACAGTGTTGGTGAGGAACTGCATGTGATTTTTCTCAAAGGGTATTATAAAACTCTCTTGATCTGAAAAATTCTTCACATCACACTTCACCTCATACAATAATGACCTATTATTATGTAGAATTGATGATGCATATTTTTTAATAACTAGGTTTTTTATGCTAAACGGAATCCGTCAACATGCGCTCAACGCCCAACCATCCCTAACCGAAATGCCACCAGCCCCACTCTAACCACAGTGTCCCTGCCGAACCTAACATGAGTCCTACTCCTGTGCAAGCAGAGCTGAAATGTGAGAATTATATATGGGCCTTTATTATTGCACTGTATCTATTTATACCTGAAAGCAGTAAAAAAAAATTAGAATTTTATACTGCAAGGTATTGTCCAAGATATTTTTATGTAACAGTTATCATTCGAAGCATTGACAAACCATTTTTCTGTTGCTTGAGAGTAAGCAGTCCGAGGAAGGATTAATGTCTCTCACACAGACACACTCAAAGTAGTGAGAATAGTTAATGAGTTCCATAATTGTTGACGTATACTAGAATCTTTTTATAGCCATGTTCCCCCATTTCTTTCCCCATCTATATCATGTGGTGGTATTTACGTGATACTGTTAAATTAATGTTATGAATGATGTAACTCATGGACACTTTGAAGGTGCTTAAATATTTCTGCTGTATTATGTTTTCTCTGTGCCCAGTAGCCAGTCCTCTTCACATGCTGGCCACTCATGCCTCTGCGTCAGCGTCTTTGCCTACCAAAAGGCTGAACGGCGACCAGTCGGAGCAGCCTGACCCCAAACGGCTCAAGGCTGAAGACGGAGGGGACACGGGGGCCATTCCCGCCGCAGCAGAGAGGGACACCACCAATTAGATCTGCCATGCCACTTTCCTTTAACCTCACAAACCCTTCTTAGTTGAGACCACACCCACCATAAAACCCACGTTATCTGTTGTTCAGTCTAAGGTACCAAACTGGGAAGTGAGAAGCAAATTGGAGGAGAGTAGAATGGGTTAGAAGATGGCACAGACACATGCATGATGCGCAAAGTTTTGAAAAAAAAGACCAGACGAGGTTTTGAGGAGGACAACTAGAAGGGGACAGCGAGAGAGTGACAGGAGACCTTTTAGCAAAATATTTAAGTACTCACTGACATATGCATACATATATTGATATAGTGTACTTAAAGCTACGAAATGTACTTTAGATCAAACTTAGCAGGAAATTCCATGCCCCCATGTCTTCTACCTCTATGTAGAACTTAGAAGGTGAAGAGATTGCGATATGGATTTTGATTTCTCTGGACAAATAGCTGGCAGCCTAACATGCAGGCCACATAGTCCGTTTTAAATTTCAGGAAGCAGCAAGTAACATTTGAACATTCCTGTGTATGCAGGTATTTATACCATATAGGCTGGTCATCTATGGTTTACCCTAACCGTAGCATAATTTTGATGCATTTATATTGTACATGCAGTAGATTTAAATTATAGGCACATGTCCTTTGTTTCCAGCAAGTTGTTAAATATACTGGGCAAATGGGGTCACATAAGAACTTGCCAAATAGCAAAAAAAACAAACAAAAAACTAAAAAAAATAAAAATAAAAAAAAAAACCATGGGGTTGGTTGTTAAGCTGTGAACCTGCACACAGTGGCAACTCGATGAGTTTTCTTATTTAAACACGATTCTGTTCAGCAAAAGTAGAATGAGGAGCTTTTTCCTCTATCATGGCAGCTAGCCTCACTCAATGTTGACCTACCTAATCCAGTCCTTAGTAGATATGCAGTAATTTGTTGTACATGTGTATCTTAGGATATAATTTGTCTGTATTTATGTTCTCCACAGCACAGGTATTTAACAACAAAGAACAGTGCTAAAGTGAGTTCAATGGCATATATCACACCTTTTTCCTCGCTTTTTTTTAACGTATGGACTCGTACATTTATAGAAGTGAATGTAATTGCTTCCTCAAAGAAAACACTATTAATAGAGGACTTGTTACTTCTGTTGAAACAAATCCAAATGTTGTTTCTCACCTCCTCAAGAGCTTTTTTTCATATTTTAACAGATAACCTATGAAATAAGGAATATATTTCCATTTGTATTTCGCTGAACTATTTCATCAGAGCTTGCATGAAAACGTGTAGAGCATATACTGTACCTGAGCTGGTTCCTTAGCAAGGAACCTAGAAGGAAGAGAGAATGGGGTGGGTGGGGGAAGACTGAAGAATCGGCTTTGATTCGGACCACACTGCACTTAAAACTTGTTGATGCTATTTCTTTTACCTCCCTTGACCCCTTTTATGTTTTCAGTACGTCCTTGGCTGTGTTAACTTTGTGTTACAGTTGACAGTTGCCTGTTAATATTATTTTACGTTGTTCAGACAGCTGAAAGGAAGAGACAGCTCAAAGGAGATGTATTCCACAAGAAAAAATATGTGGTAGATGTTGTTCTGCTTCAGTGGGTAAATGCATTTTTTACATAAATTAAAAGCTCCATAATTTCTGTTCTAACTTTCTTTCTCTCTCTCTCTGTCTCTCTTTCTCTGTGTGTGTGTCAGTCAGTCATTCACTTCCTATAAATTCTGTCTTGAACCTATTAGATAAACACTCTGATGAATGTTTTCTGTAGATGGCGCTGTGTGATCACATGATCATTTGCTTGTTGCACAACTGGGCTCCTTCAGATGTAACTGTACACGTTCTGCACTGAAAAAAATCTGACTTTATAACAAATTTCCTCTAAGTTTTAGTTTTACAAATATTTGACGATTAAAACCTCAGATTTGGAATTGTAAAAATGCAAAATGATCTTGGTGTGTTTTCATGCCTGCCTTATAGCAGGAAACAAAACTGATGTGAAAGGCATACAATTTAAGTATATTCATTTGCCCCTTTACTCCTAATGCTAAACATTAACAAGGGAAAAGGTTAAATCCATCTTAATGTCAAAAGCAAAAAGCAAAAAAAAAAAAAAAAAAAAAAAAAAAACAATGTCCCCAGAAATCAGTCATGAGATTATGTAGACAAACTTGCTTTAAGCAAAGAAACTTGCCAAATACTAAGATACTCAAGGTCATATTTAATGTGCATTGTCTCTCTTGTAGTAATTTTGCATTTTTTCTTATTATACTGGTCTTTTTATGAAAAGTTTTACCTTTACAGATTGTATCCTGGGTGACATGGTATCATAATGGTTAGCATGTCTGTGTCACAGCAAGAAGGTCCTGGGTTCTCCCCAATCTTGTGTGGGTTTCCTCCTTACAGTCCATATGCACATAAGGCTAATTAGCTGTTCCAAATTTACTGTGTTTGTACCCTGTCCTCACCCAGTGTCTGCTGTGCAGTATCTCTGTGCAACCCTAGCAGAAATAAGCGTTTCAGTAAATGAGTGAGTGAGATTGTATTCTGCTTGAAATCTGAATACTATGATAGATTATTATTTGTTCATCTTCAGAAATCTTTGCCTGTACAGTGTACAAGCATACTCTCTGGAGTAGTACTAGTCCATCACAGTACACCATATTCCACACTCATTCACACCTAGGGATAATGCCACATTGACAAACCACATACTGTTTTTGGGCTGTAAGAGAAAAATAGGGAACCCAGAGGAAACCAAGACAAATACTAATCCAAGCTCAGGATCAAACCAGGGGTTTCAGCACTGCACTGCAACATCACACATATACCCCACATACCTCTTCCACCCCTCAAATACGAACACACTGCATACATTCAGTCATAATTACTATATGCTACCTAACATTTCACAGTTAAACATTGGTTCACTGATGTCACTGACTCATTGATTTAAAAAGGGTAGTTAATATGTACTAGACCATAATTAAGGATTTTTATTCTAAATTCATAGTAAAGTACATAAGGTTTGATTCCTTCTATAGACTATGAAATGGGCATGTTCAGGGTTAGTAGAATAAAAGCAGGGCATGTTTGGTTTGCAGGCAGTCCGGCACAACGTGATCTCACCTATCATCTTAAATGTCCTGTTCTGGCACTGTGCTGCAGGTGGTGTCATGTTGCCCTGCTCAGAGGTGTTGGAACTGGATATCTAGACACCTACACAACGTTTAATGTGTACAAGAAATCCGGCCTGTTGGCCCGCCCTGGTCCAAGTCTAACCCAGGTGCCTGACACAAAGATTTGATGCAGTGTTAGTACCAGTTGTCTCTAAAAGCTCTGAAAGTATGGCTATTAAAACTGGCTGAGTCAGCACCAATCTTGTTTAAAGTATACAAAACAAACCGCATTCATTTTGTTAGTGAGCAACATTTAAGACCGCTCATGAGTTTGGCATATAAGATGTAAATACCATGGTAGTAAAAGGAAAAAAAGGTGCTGATATTGATACAAGTTAAATAAGAAGGACTGCTGAATTTGCATTCTGACAGTTCATCCACAAAAGCATTTCACTGATTAAAACAAAGAAACGAGCCTGGGATACATTCCTTCCTTAAATTTATTTGGCTTGCCACCAGTGGAGACAACCTGCTTTGTGGTATAACATATAATAGGGTTATCTGAACATCACAGGTCCAATGGGTGCATTCAAAACAACTGGGTGTGCCTAATGGAAAACTTGTCTTGTTATGTGTCAGGTGCCAAGCTGACCAGGATGTAGGTCATGTTTCAAGTAGTAACACCCTTCCATGGCAACAAACACTCACAAAATTTTACCTTGTCAAGTGCTTTTGTTGATGTTAGTGAAATTTCTTTGAAAGATGCATGTACTTTACAGTGGCAGGAGATTTTCAGATCAATTTCTACTGTCGTCAAATAAAACGGTATCATTTAAATATATATACACATGTGTGTGTATATATACACAAGTCATTAGACTGTTGCAAAGCTAACACAGACAGCCACCATTCACACTCCTGGGTAATTTTAGAGTAGCCAGTTGAACTAATATGCATGTCTTTGAACTGTGGGAGTAAAACCACACAAGCTCAGGGAGAACATACAGACTACACTGAAAGGTTTGAACCATGAACATTTTCATTGTTAGGTGACAGTGTTAACCACTAGGCCACCATACGTATGTTACATATGTATTTTACTGAAAAACAGGAATGTCCTCGGTCATGAAGTCTTTCCTATTGGAGAAAACAATTTTCAAAGCACTGTCACTTGAGACTATTTCCATAATTCCACCACACCATACCACATGCCCAGTGATGGTCTGGCGAGCTGTTCAGGGTGTACTCTGCCTTCACCCAGTGTTGGCTGAGATAAGCTCCAGCCTCCCAGCGACCCTAATAGTTGGATTAAGCGGTTTGGCTGATGACGAGAAGAAGAATACTTGTTAAAAACCTGTTCATTATCAGGCTTATGAGATTATGTGGATCATCTGTGTTTAGAGTCCTATGAATGAATTGTTGCTATATAAACATCAGGGTATTCGACTGAGCCATGGAAAAATAAACCCCACCTTTTAACCAATTAACTTTTGGAATTCAACAGTACAAATTACAAGATTTATAACTTTTTTTTTATCATCTTTTATTAATATAACTACTTATGTATATTTATTAATTATTATCCTGAAGTGTTCACTCCATGTCTCAAAGTGAACTTCTGAGTCAAACTTTTTCAAGTTATGAACATCCTTATTAGACACAAAAGTGTACACTATATTTACATGGTTCATAATCATTAATAAAATCGTCAATTGCACTTTTTCCTTGAAATGCTCTATTGATATTGTACAACATGTACACAGTGGCAATGGTAAAAAGTTCAACAGTGAAGGTAAGACCACCATGGATCCTGGACCGTTAGAGAGACACCTTTGCTCCATGAAGAGAGCAGTGGAGAAAAATCCCCGTTCCAAGGATGCAGACATTGCAGAAGACATTCAAACCACCTCAAAACCGTTACGCCCTATCTTCATCAAATGGGCTGTCAGGGCCGAGCCGCAAGATGCAAGCCTCTTCTTCGACCAGCAGATATTCATTCTGAAACTTTGGGTGTCCATTTACTCATGTCCGGTCTCTAGTTTACTCCGTAAGATATGTGATAGTAATTGTGTAGGGAATTTTGCTTATGATCAAATTAAAAGACACCACATTACTCGATTATACAAAAATATTTAATTCTTAAAGATATATTAGCATACAATCATCTACAAAACAATAGATTTCTATTCAAAACTACATATAAAGAGAATATGTGCAGCATCATGCAATATTAAAACACTAGTCCCTGAATAAAGCACTTGAGTTCTCTGAAAACATGTTAAGCTTCCAAAAGACACCTGCAAAATATCATTAATAAAACATTACAGTCTGTTCTTGTGAGGTTTTGCCTGGTCATACCGAGTTACGCTGCCACAGTAAACAATCCTTACACTTCTCATTAACTCTCTTTAAAAGTTAACCTATTACTTGATCTGAATGAAAATCAAACAGCCACAAGTCACTCCTAACGAATTAGGTTTGTTTCCTTATCCATAATGTTACACTCCATTTATTACATTTGAAATGATGGAAATATTTGATAAAGTACTACATAACCAACTGGTTAATATGATGCATAGAAAAACCTGGTCTGGTTTCTTTCACCTGTATTTAAAAAAAAAGATTTAAGGCAGATAAGTTGGCCATTAGAGTAAAGTTTCAAATTTACAATATACATTACCTTTTCTTATGAGAAAAAAAAGAACCCATACATGTACATGTATAATGTAAATTGTGTCCATTGATAATACATTTTTGCCTCATCAATCCATTTGCCGGATTGTTTATTCCTACTAGGGTCATGGGAGGCTGGACCCTATCTCAACCGATTCTGGGTGAAGGTGGGGTACACCCTAGACAGTTCGCCAGTTCATCACAGGGAAACACACATACACTCATTTACACTCACACCTAGAAGCAAAGTGAAACAGCCAATTAACCTAATGTGAACGTCTTTGGACTGTGGGAGAAAACTGGAGTACCTGGAAGAAACCGTGGCAACTACAGGGAAAACACAAAAAGTCCACACAGAAACATCCTTACCGAGCTAGAGAACTTTTCGTTGTGAGGCGGACAACTAGGATTCTTCCCCAGCTATGAGGAAACAACGTTTTGCATCTTTCTGATCAGAGAAGAATTCAATCCAAAAAACCTGACGGAAGTGAACGAATTCTTATACCTTAAACACATCATAACAAGCAAATCCACTAAGTTTAGTTGCCACGTCAATTCCCTAGTATGCTTGCTTTATTCGCCAGAGGAAAATGTATCAGTGCATTTATAACTTAAATAAAATATAACTTAAAAACCCTTTCGACAAGGATATGATTGACACAAGCAAGATAGGACGTGAGTTCCATCCTTAAGCAACACTCAGCTTCAAGTCAGGAATTGATTTAATGTATAAGAATCCAGAAATGATTCTATATACTGTAAAAGTGCCAAGCAAACAGAGGCCACTTGTGTGGAACAGATTATACATTAGTCTATAGTGCTGAAGGGTATGAAGGCCAGAACAGATCAACAGCCTGGAACCAAACATCTGACTGTATCTGATGGAGCAAAGCCTGCGGAACAAGGAAAAGGTTATAAAGCTCCACAGGAGAGGCATAGAGAGATGCTTTTTAGACGGAAGTATCAGTGATCAGAGAAGTCTCTCTACTCTTCCGTTCCTTGGGATGTCCTGCTGGACAGGTTTCTCACTTGGTGCTGGAAGATCAACACTTGTTTCGAATGCTGCGTTGTCATAACCCTCCACGCGTGAGATCTTCCACGCAGGTACGAGTCGATTGTCCAGGTCAGCAGCGCTGCTGCTCATGTCCTTCTCTCCCACCTCGCTGGAATGGGCTCCTGGGGGCGAGGTGATGGAGGAGAACCTGTGCGTCCACTGTGCCGACGTGTTTTTCTTCTCCAGCTCGTCTGAAGGGATCGGTACGTTCACGGTGTACCACATCACCCACCACACGAGGCTCAGGAACACCACGATGGAACCGGTGTAGATGAGAAAGTCGCCGTAAAAGCGGCCGTCCAGACGCAGGTTGGCGACAGCACCGGCGAGCAACACGGCCAAGCCGAGCACGTCAAAAACCACGGCGAGCACGAACAGGGGCGCACAGCCACCGACGCAGCTCCGCACCATGACGCACTCCAGCGCCGCATGTGCGAAATCACGGGGCTCGCGCGTCCCTCACACTCCTCTCCCTGTCTCTCACTCCTGCCCAGGAGACACCTGTTCGGTAGCCCCGCCCACGGAGTGACGTCACGACGGGTAGAAGTCACGTGGGCAAAGCTTGGCCCACAGGAATTCAGGTGTTGGACTTTTTTCCTTCTGATGTCCTTAGGTTTTGCATGTAGTGTTTACACAATACTGGAGGAGGATGGTGGGTAAACAATGTCAGCAAGTACACCATGCATTAATTTGCTCACCAGCAGCCCATTCATATAATGATGCAAAGTTGTGTAGATATGAGACGGGCTTCGTTAAACACTAAAGTGTTGATTATTTTCTTGCCATGTGGGTGGCGTAGTGGATAGCATGTCTACATCAAAGCAACAAGGTTCTGGGTTCGAGGCCTGGCCTTGGGCGCTTCTCTCCAAGCTTGTGCGGGTTTCCTCTGGGTGCTCTGGGGTTTCCTTCCACAGTCCAAAGATATGCACTTTATCGTCTGTTCTAAATTGCCCCTAGGAGTGAGTGTCAATAGTTGTGTGTGTGTGTGTGTGTGTGTGTTGGTTCTGGAGAGGACTGGCAAGATGTTTTGGTGTACCCTGCCTTTGCCCCGTGTCGGCTGAGATAGGTGACCATAGTAGGATTAAGCACTTTGGCAAATGAGTGAGTGAGAGTGTTTGTATGCGCTTATTATTTGTCAGCAATAAAACTTTTTAATTAGCCATATTAATCATATTTTTAATTTATTTACAGTTACATCTGATGTGATGAAGCATTCATTCAATACACCGTATTATACGCCATATGGCCAAAGGATAGTGGACACCTGAACATCATGTGATCAGTGCATAAGTGGTTTTCAAGCAAACTGTTGCCTCAAAGTTGGAAGCAAAACCCACACACGATACCATTCAACTGGCCCAAACCTGTATTACCACGACAGTGCGGCTGTGCACAAAGTGAGATCCATACAGACATCATTTGCCAAGTTTGGAGTGGAAGACCTTCAGTGGTCTGCACACAGCCCTGAGGTAAGACACACCGAACACTTTTGGGATGAATTGGAATAATGACTGTTTGCCAGGCTTTCTTGTCCGATATTCAAGAGCCTGACCTCATCAATACTCACGTGGCTGAACGAACACAAATCCCCACAGTCACGCTCCAAAATCTGGTGGAAAACCAGAAGAGTGGTGGTTATAACAGCAAAGGAACACGCACACCTAGAATGAGGTGTATAAAATGCACTTTTAATGAGTCTTTTAATCATGTGTCCACAAACCTCTGACCATATAATCTTCATTAATTCTTGGTATGACTTATGCTGCAGGTGGTCCCTCACTAGGCTGTTTATTTTTTCCACTTTATAAAACCTGTCATATGACACTGGACACTCCTTCCCAAAATTATAAATGAACATCTATACATAATAAATATATAAATCATATTATATGTACATATGTATGTCATGCAGCTGAAACTACTGTCAAATCTTTACTGTTACAGAAAATATACACCCTCTGACCAATCAAAATTGAGCATCTAAAAGGGATGTGTTATAATTTAACATTGTCACTAGTACGCCACCAAGTAGATGTACTTTGTATATGTACAGTTACTTACTATAGTCACCTTGTTGTGTGCAGAATTTGTCAACTACTATTCACTTTATAGGACCAGTCAGTAGATGTTACTGGAGTTCAAGGTTGTGGCATTTTAGTGGACACTGCAAATCCTTGTTGGCACATCACTTTATAGACTTTGTTTTAACTTTCAATTGATGTCATTTTCTGACAACAGTGAAGTTGGTGTACTATTGGATGGTAATCACTTAGCACTGACACTGAGGTTTTGGGCAATCTCAGAATTGTGATGTGCTTGATACCTGTGTACCTGTGCAAGACATGCCACCATGTCCCTAGTTTTTCACAGAAGACCGACAAATCATCAGCAACAGGTGTAAAGGCCTGTATTCATGCAGGGAAGAGGCATGTCTTTATTTATATACTGTAACTGTATAAAGCAGAATTACTATACAGTGAATCAGAGAAAATCACTGTAGCATTAATTCATTATTAAATCATTATTAAGTATTACGAACATTCTTTAAAAATGAAGCCTTCCCCCTTCCAATGATCTGTTATTAGATATTATTGTAAAAGCTATTACTGATAGTTTAGATTCATTCTCTGTTTAGTTTAATGCATGCTTATTAATTCAATGTAATTCTCCATCATATTTGAAAATTGTTAGTTTATAAAATATACTTGAATATATTATTTTTTAAATTAAATTTAATTTATTCTGAGTGTCTCTATAGTTTAATAGGAATTTGAGATGGATGCAAAACCTTGATTATTGTGTCTTATAATAATAACAATAATAATAATAATAATAATAATAATAATAGTAATAATAATAATAATAATAATAATAGCAGCAACAACCAACACTATAAGCTATGATATTTGTATTTTGTTAACTAGCATATGCTTCTTTTCATTTTTTTTGCTACAATTTAATCAAACTAACTAAAAATAGTGTGGCACAGTGATGTAGTGGTTCGTGATTCCTCCTCACAACAAGAAGGGTTCGAGTCCCGGCCTCAGGAATTTGTGGGTGTGATTGTGACTAGCTCTGTCAGTGTTTAGCTGTGTGACGCTCCGGTGAGCTGTTCAGGGTGTACCCCGCCTTCGCCCAATGTCAGCTGACATAGGTTTAGCCTCCCTGTGACCATAATAGTAGGATCAACCAGTTTGGCAAATAAGTGTGTGATAGTGTAATGTACAAATGTAAACAATTGTACCAATACTGCAGCATTAGTACTGTATTTGATGAAGTTATTTTTATGAGCAGCAGGTGGCAGTAGTAAACCACACAAGACCAATAAAAGGACACACATGCCTTGTGCATAAATTAACATTTTTCAACACTCAAGCATCCCAACACAAACCTAAAGTGTTTTCTCCATTGTCTGAATTGTTTGAAATTTGTTTAATTTACTGCAATATTTCATTTATATTAGTGACATATTCTAATAATGAGCATATAAAATATGGACCTTGTTTTGTGAAGAGGTGTGTGTAAATAATATTTGAAAAGCTGATATTATTATGGGCAGATATATTTCACATATTCCACAATTTGACCTCTTCTCCCTCTTACAACAGGCTACATGCTAGACACATATGGGTTTCACTTTGGCTGTAGTGTATTGTTTTAATTGTTGATTAAACTGGGGAAAGCTCGCATTTCAAAAATCACTGTCATGGCTCCAAAAAAATTCAGCCAGTTTCGATCACAACTTTTATCCAGTGGAAAACAGCTGATGGGATACTGAGGCTGAGAACTTCGACTCTTTTCAGTGAGCCATTAAACTCAGTTCACCATTAAGAACCGACTCTTTCAGCCCATTTCCTTGTTTTCCTAAAAGGTACAAAGTTTGCAATATTTTGAACAATTACTTCATTTCTTTTTTTGTTCATCTTACTTCACTTACTTGATAATAACAAATAAAATTGCATTACATTTATGGGCAAACATCAGCTATTAGGCACTACAAATGTGCATTGAAAGTAATACAGTAAACATCTCCGTATTAATGTTATTGTGTCCTGCTGTGTCTGAGCTTCATTAAATAGATTGGTTCTGTTTATTCTAATATCTGATCGTCTCTCTCCAGCAGATCCTCAGTCATGCTTCTTCACACACCCAGCTGAGAGTCAGACACATGTCTTACCATTCACACTAACAAACAGCTTGGATGCTGAAAAGAGGGTTCGTACTTTAAAATTAAACTACCCTGCACAAGTGCAAAAGGCCTATGTGTGAGTAGGTTTTTATTGTTCACCTGGGTGACACAATCAACAGGACAGGAAGTGGAGTGTCCTTTACTGGCTGTTTAGGACTGACAGGCCTAAAAACGTAGTAATACTTAATTATATGTGTTTTTTTCATTTTTTTGGTGAAATAACTGTAATGATATTTGAGTGTGAACACACACACACACACACACTTCTGTTACAGAACTGCATTTCCTCAGAAATGCTCAGAAACACCCTGGGACTTGAAAATAGGACCTTGCTGTCAGTTGGATGAGCTAACCACTATGCCACCATGCCACCACCGGCCCCTGGTAAATAATATTACATATAAATTTACAAATTCATGCATATCATTGATGTAAACATGGATACTGTCAAGAGTGATAAACACTGACAAATTTATATTCACAAAGTAAACCAATGACAATGAATAATGAATAATATGAATACTACCTCCATAGCTCTGAGAAAGAAAATGTATGTAGTGTGTTGTGACTGTATTTTTATGAGCAAATGTATAGAAATGTATCAAAGGAATAATTAAAAAATAATGGCATCTAGTCCTTTGCTGGAATCAAAGACTAATATAACTCAGAGAACTTGCAATTAAGTTCTTATTCATGCTGGAAAGCAAGTGATTAACCGTGATTCAAATGATTATCTGTTTGATTTTAACCATTTTTTTTAACCATAAGCCATTTCCTTTTGCTTACACTAACTGGTAATGCCCCATGATTAACCTGCTGTAAGTGACCCCATTACCAGCAAGGCAGTCATTGTTTATATGTGTGTTCATCCCATTTGGTCAGTATTTTTAACCTGCAATTACAGTTGCACATCTTGGACGTATCTCTATCAACTTTGCACGCCTGGATCCTCATATTTTTGCCCACTCTTCTTGGCAAAATTTCTGAAAACCATTGGTGTGATAGCAGTTTTTAAACCTTGCCACAGATTCTTAATCAGATTGTGGTCTTGGCTTTCACTGAGCCTTCTGTAACATTTGGGTTCTTGATTTTGAACCAAATTCAGGAAAGCTTTAGACAGATGCTGGGGGTTGCTGTACTGTTGGACAACCAACTTGCAATCATGTCTCAAATCTCTTGATGTGTTCTCTCTTGGCATCATAAGAAATATTATACAAATCTAGCTAGCATTTTTATTTTCTTTTGACATTCATGTGTGCAATTTTGTTTAATTGCACATATGAATACCATCCTTAGCTCTAGGCAGAGCTGCATTTGTGGCATATTCTTTCCAATATTTAATAATGGAATTGCACAGCTGGTGTAGAGAAGTTTCATATGAACAACACTGGACTTGTGCATAAAGTGCTTGAAATTAATTTCTTTAAGGATGTGAAACAGCAAAATGACTTTTTGGAGCCCTTCCAAGTGAAGATGTTCTCTGAAGCTAAATGGACTACTGCTGGCTAATCAAGGGCAGCTTGTAATTTGAGCATTTACAGGCAGCAATTTAACAGGCTGATGTCAGACATAGCTGTTTACATGAAATTTGGTACTAGTTCTGCACCATAGAATGTATTTTTAATCTGTGATGGGATTTTTTGAGCTTCAGAGATGTGCAGTCCTACAAAATTATTCACTGGGAAAAATGTTCTTCGCTTTGCTGATCATTTTAATGAATCTGTAGTCAGCAGTATAAATTGCTTTAGACAATATGCAAGATGAAATACAAAAATTTCTAACTGTTAAAAGTCAGCTTGTTGGTACTCATTGCAGGGATAGAATTGAAGGCTGAAATTCATGCCCTGTGAATAAAATCGGCTAATTGTCTTTGTGTAATTTGAAAGTGAATCAATCACGTGATTGAAAACCTAATGTTCCTCATTACATAATGAATGCAGCCTTGTATGTATACCAGAGGAAGGATCTTCAGGGAATCATATAAAACAAGGGCTGCTGAGGATTCTCTAGACATTTCCCCTGATAAACTGAGTAATTCTATAGGTATTTAAATTAATGGCCAAATCAGTCAATTGAAGTTTTTATAGATGTCTTTGCTCATTATAGTAAAACAAGATCAATAAGTAATAGTGTACAAGCCTTCATATATAAATGAATGATTCTATATGCACACTTCACCATGGCAGAGTGCCAATACATTGCGTTTCTTAAATTTCAAATCTGTCACATACAAAGATGCACATATTTGTTTTCTGTGCATGAGCTGTTTCAATTTGTGTTATGTATCACATTGTTAATCACCAGGCAGCATATGCATGCTATAGGGTTAGAGTGATCATATGGATGTCATGCATATTGTATGTAACATCTCATCACATTCACTTTTAATAAGTAATATTAACTTATTGAATTGAGTCTCTTTCATGAGTCGTCGACCCCATTCAACCCCCAACCCCCCCCCCCCACACACACACACACACAAACTTCCAGGTTTTCTCCCTAATTCAATCATAGCCAATACCCACCCATCAATGATTATTTCCTTATCACACAACAAAGCGAATGCAAGCACATGCTTCAACCAAAATGCGTCTTGCTAAATGATGTAAATGTCTTGGCAGCCAACCACGTTTTCAAATTTTTTCGGTCATGCATATTCAAGGGAGGGGGGAGTTACACACTTAAAGTATAGTTCTATCTTCCTGAGTATGCATAACCTCACAGACGCCCATGATTGGCTAGTGTAACATGTGACTGACAAGGAGAAGATCACATGAAATCCCATCCTCCCAGAGAGCTCAGCAGATTTGCTCTCATGGCCACCCTTCTGTGGATGACTGAAAGTGTTTAACCATGAAGTGTGCCATGTGTAACTTTCAAACTTAATAGTTGTTAAAGAAAACAATATTGAAATATGGAAATTAGCATGGTGCCATCTAAAAAAAAATATATATAATCATTTTTAGAATATAAATGAAGCGCTTATAAACTTTATATTTTTACTGGGGGCCGGGATAAGAGCAGGTGAGGATACACAAATTGAAGAAAAACTATCTGATCTCTAATGAGGCCTAACAACAGATTTCAGTTCACAGCAGGTGGTTTAATGCTCAACAGTTTCAAAATGTCATATCTTAATGCCTGGAATGGAAGATCATTCCAACAAGGCTGTCTTTTGCCCAAGCCCAGATGTCCCAGTGGGTTTGTAGTCCAGCATGCATCAGCTCCCTTCAGCATAATTTCAAGCAGACATTACTGTACTCTACAAAAACTGAACTTCTGCAAGAACAGAAACTCATTTCAGTTTGTTTCTCTTTCCAGGGTGCAGTGAAGATTATTTATTCATGAGAAGATTATTTATGTCTGATATTATACCATAAATGGTAAAAAAATGTGCCTGATGTTATAACAAAGCAGTATAGTATGATACAATAGTATTTACTGTAATATTATTTTAAGTCCAGCTGTCACTGGGCAGATTGCACTGCGCTGTGTGTGACTCAGTTTGGGGCTCATGTCAAGAGCAGGCTGTAATTTCTTGATGAGACTGTTGACGCTGCAGGCAGGAAAGCAGATTTTCAGTAACGGTCAAACTGGACTACTTATCAGAGGCAGGCATACTTTAGAAGGAAATGTCCCCAAGGTCATTGATACTTTGATGACCATGAGAGTTGGACTAACTAAGAAAAGCTGGATTCAGTAAAAGCACCATTCTCTACTTCTTTCTGAGCAGTCAGTGAAAGCTTTACCAGCATCAAATAAATCAAGGGGTGGGGGGATTGAAGGGCAAAGGGGAGGAAGCTAATTTGTATTTTCATTATCCTGCTCAAGGTCAATGCAGCTAATGGGATTTGTGTGCTTGGTGTATTTTTGTGGGGCTTTGTGTGTGTCTGTGTGGGTATTGGGTAAAAGCTTGCAATTTATAGGTGCATGTATATGAACCACATTCATCTTATGTGACATAGACCTCATATTTGCCATGCCTTACCGTCAAACTGAAGGATGAAACACTGTCAATGTATATGTCACATCTTTCCATCAGACTAAAAGATGACACACTGTCAGTGTATGCCACGTATTCCCACCAAACTAGCTGAAAGATGATACAGGGGTCGTCTTATGAAGCCAGCATAACTAGAGTTTTTCCTAGCTCTGGAGAATAGGTTTGACTGACAAGCATGAGTGTAAATTAAATGTGTTGGATGTTGGCGCTCAATAAGACATGGCCAAAGCAAAACAAAGGGCACCCCTATCCTGGCTTGTTTGCACATAAAAGCAGATATGTAGGTTTTTGATCAGGTGTTGGTAAACATGCCTTGGAGCTAGAGAAGACGATTTGTCTTATCTCTCTGAGCAGATCCTCATAATGCTATAATATCTCTCTTAGCAGATACAGATATAAAGAACTGCTTCATCTAGCACTGATTTGATTAAGTCGTTGGATACTGGTTTCTCTGCCAAGGGTTATTCTTTCAAATGTACTTACATGCAGTATATAGGGTACCCTCATTTCAGTGTACATTTACAGCAAAGCAGTAAATATAATTGATAGTGTCCTTGTCCACTGACATTAATGAATGAAAATATTGTGGAGATTTTTATGCCATCATTACAAAAGAGAGAAGGACAGTGAGAAGCCTGCAATGTCATAGGTAACATTTATTGTCAGTGATTTTAGGACAACTTTTTTTTTACTTTTAAGTGGAACTTAGCAGGAAATTTTTAAATGTAGCTTTACCTGTTTGGGTTAATGAACATTGTGTAAGATGAGCTGGTGATGATCAATATCTGTAAGTAATGTTGTGCAATTTAGCCATTTGTAAATGTGTATGTTTTTAGCAGGAGGGTTGTTACACGTGGGATGATAGGTGATGACATTTTACTGACCACAAAAATTCAAGACAAATATTTAATATGATGTTTAATTTATAGCATTTAAAAAAAAAAAGGTTTTAGGACATTTTTTCAAGGGGTCCACAATTCATTTATAGGGTTCTGTATGCCAACCTTTTTTTCCTGCGATTATTTTGTAGCACCAAGTTTATTACAATAGACCAAAAGCTACATTAAAGAACAGTCTGAAAATTAAATTAGTTAGTATTGATTCACACTATTAAATAAGAAAAGACTAAGCCTGTTCTCTTACTTGTCCAAGAAGCACTAGACTTCTGGTCAAAAGTTGTATAACTCCCTATATTTTTCAGTTTTAATAAAATATATGCAGTTTAATGTCCCAGTGTACTCTGAAATTAAAGCACAGGGAAAAGAAGAACAGTTGGAGCAAGCAAAAAGAAGTTGTGGAATTGTTCTGTTTAAAACAAATCAAACATTTTAACTTATGAAAGCTGAAATATTTTCAGATTTTACAGCTGAAGACACTTGTGCCATTCATTCAGTGATAGAAATTATATTGTTCTGGAAGTTCTTCCCAACACTTTTGCAGAAGCTCCCACAAATGTGCTGCAAAAAATGCATGTGTTGCTTTGTCTTCACCCTTCTGTTCACTTTATTCCAAACACGCTCAGTGGGGTTTAAGTCTGGAGTATGATTTGAAGCCTACTGTCTTGTTCTTTTCTTTTAAGGTAGTTCTGACATAATGCTTACCTACGTCATTTTTCATGTCATTCACTGGACTTGAACTACTTAGATTTACATAAAAGTGAAACAAAAATTGGGGTGCACTAAAACTTTTGACCAGTGAAACTGAAACTTTACTTGAACATTAACATTTACTAAATGAACCATAGTTGAACTCAACTTTAAATATAGAATATATTTCTTTTTAGACCTTGATTACAAATTTGCTGTGATTATGTGCCACAAACTAGGTCAAATGGTCTAATCTTAAATGTTAATATAATAATCCTGATTCTATAAAAATAGTGCTAGTATGAAAAATCCTCGACTTATTAATACATGAACACTAAGTGTATGCTCCTGGTTCTCTCAGATGTCTTTCATAGGTGCATTCATGGGAAATCATGCCATACAGTGTATACATATTTAAAAGGGACCTCATGAAGATTTATGGCATACTCATTTAGTTTGACTTGAAGTACAAGATACAGAACATCTGGACACGAAGCAGATATTATCTACATAAAAATTTTAAAAAAGCTACAGCAGGTCATAAGATCCATGACATTCCCACAATCACCTGAACATTAATGTACATCATAAACTCTACCTGTAATACAGGTTCTGCATCAGATATTAATATGCAAATTATGTCACAAAAATTACTAGCCCATAAAAGACCCAGGGCGGCACGGTGGCGTAGTGGTTAGCACGTCCGCCTCACAGCAAGAAGGTCCTGGGTTCGATTCCCAGCTCGGG
>JAOUQZ010000051.1:17787367-17800822 GCA_028564935.1 Neosilurus hyrtlii
CACACACACACACACACACACACACACACACACACACACACACACACACACACACACACACACACACATAAACACACTACTTTCTGATTCATTATCCTCTCATACCCACACTACATGAATGTGCATGATAATCCCCTGACAGAGCAATGAGGTGGAATGCTATTTGTGTTCTGATGACGCAATACTCTTTCTGTAGTCTCTAAACAATCTGTCTTACTAACATCAAGTATTTTTTCAATGCTTTAAACTTTCATTTTTTTTTCTTCTGGCATGTTATGAATTGCATTTACATTGTAATGTTGAAGAATGGTTGAATTTCTGATTTATTGTATTGATTCCTCAACACAGCATTTTCCCTTGTAAAAATGAAATTCAAGAAACTATATTCTGACTCAAGCAACATGGTGGCGTAGTGGGTAACAGGTCCACCTCACATCAAGCAGGTCCTGGGTTTGAGTCCTGGGCTCAGGTAGGGTGTTTCTGTGTGGAGATTGCATGTTTTTCCTGTGTTGTTGTGGGTTTTCTCTGGTACTCCAGCTTCCTCCCACAGTCAAAACACATGCACATTAGTACAAATGGCTGTTGTGTGTGAGCTTAAAGTTTGAGCTTATGTGTTTTTGTTTTTTTTGCTATACTGTATTAATCCTGCAAGGGAAATTATTGCCTCTGCTATCCAAAGTGAGCATACACACTCTTGGAGCAGTGGGCTGCCACATACTTTGGGTGCACCTGTAGAGCAGTTGGGGGTTAGGTGCCTTGCTTAAGAGCACTTCAGCCATGAAGGTGGAGGAAGGGAAAGTGCAGCTCACTCCCTCCACCGCCACACATTTTTCTTGCTGGTTCGGGAATCGTTCGTTCCCAAAGCCGCTTCTCTAACCATTAGGCTACAGCTACCCCAATGTTTGTGTGTCCGCTCTATGATAGACTGGCGAGCTGTTCAGGGTGTACTCTGTAGTTGCACAATGTTGAGTGGCTGAGTTGAGCTGAGTGGGGCTCCACCCTCCCTGAGATTCAAATAGGATAAAGTGATTTGCAAATGAATAAATAAATGAATATTCTGACTATTTTATATTATTTCTGTAGAAAATAAATGTATTACATGAAACCTCTAAATCCAGCAACATATTCTGCTAAATTTTCAAATTTACTGTACATGCTAAGCAATTGCCTCATTTTTGTTGTTGTTATTGCTCCTCTTTTTTTTCTTGATAATGGCATTTTTAAACCCCCCCCCCCCCCCCCCCCCCCTCATTTTTGCTGGTAGTTTTATGTTGGACTCCTCAGGCTTTTAATTAGGCAATCCATTTATAAGGTTATTTCAAAGAATATGGCTTGTACTAAGGAGTGCAATCTTCTGTGTTTGTAATGCAATTGTGTTTAGTGGCAGTTCATTGAAGTATCTCTGGAAACTTAGTGGATCAGTGATCAATGCTCTGACTATGAATGAAATCACACCTTGGTGTTCCATGAGCTCGCAATCTCAAGGTCCTTGTATTTGCTTTTGTAATTATTTTACTGAGACATCATCTAGGATTGCTTTCCTCCTATTAAGTCTAGTGCCGATAGTGATTTCTGGGGTGAAAAGCTGCTTCAGGTTTGCCAATTTACAGACTTTGTCACTAGATATGTCCCTTAGATCCCTTTTGCAAATTTAATATTAAAAAAAGCCTAATGACAAACAGTGAATTTTTTGCCCATGGAAGTGAATGTTTAGCCCATGGAAGTGAATGTTTAGCCCATGGAAGTGAAAGCTTTGCCTGAGGGATGGCTGCTTCATTTTGGGCATCTGCTCCAACCAAACTTTTTGGACATCTTCAGGACTTGTGCAATTTGTTCAGTCTGCATATAAGTGTGATGTGATTGGTTTATATTCACAGATCACACAGAAAGAATCCACACAGCTCATTTTCCATCTGTTAAAACATTCATTATTATTTGTTAATATTCATTCAGTATTTGCCCTGGTTTGTCAGTGATAAGTCATCAAACTGTTTACATTTTTTCTGATTTGATATCACTTTATTTGTTATTAGTTTTTTTGTCCAGCCCACTGGAATCAATTGTTGAGGGGTTTTTTTTAAAGATGAAGATGTTTTAAAATTAGGGTAAGGTTGGAGTAAGGTGACAGTAAGGCAAGTAGTGGTTATGTTTAGTGTTAGGGAAATTTCTTGTGTTTACGAAAACTTCTCCAGGAAATGAATGCAAGTCTATGTATTGTTCCCACAAGTCATGGAAACGAGACTGTGTGTGTGTGTGTGTGTGTGTGTGTGTGTGTGTGTGTGTGTGTTTGTGTGTTTGTGCATATTTGGACTTTTGAAATTTGTTCAAGTTTATTACTTCAATTCGTTTTAGAGTGAAGGCCACTTTACATGTTTTTTAGGCTCAGCTCTACTCAATTATTAATGTGGCATGTTAAAAAGGCATGTCTTAGCCTAGAAATTACAGTCATTACATCACAGTTTACAAGCAGTGTCTACATCATTGTCATAGAGAATGATGACTGGTTGATTTGCCCCTATAGATAATATGTGTTAACAGCTATCTCACACATTATAGTGATGTACTTTACCTCAGTAATCTTTTCTGACTGATTATAGTGCTAGTAAACAGGGACTGGCAGGCCAAGTTCCCTAAGCATTGACCAGTGCAGATAGCTATCCATCTGTTTGTGTTGATTGGTATATTCAAGGCTACTACTAGGGAGCCTGAGTCAACATCATTGGTGCCCTCTCTGTGTTGCTGGTGTCATGGCAAAAAGTGTCCAGTTCACGACGCAAGAGATTTAAATCTATTTTTTAGGGGTTTATTTAGACTTTAGGGAAAGAAAAGCATACAATCAATCACACAAAAGGACTCTACCAGCTTGCATTGCTTTATATACAGTGCCCATTCCTCTCTGATTGGTCTATCATCCTCTAGCTCTAGACTCTGATTGGTCCTTCATGACCTCATATCCCAACATGTCTCAACAAGTCTCAACATGTCTCAACATGTCCTGAGCTGACCTTTAATCATTGGCTGCCCCCCCCTCCCCCCATCACCTAACACGGCCATTTTGTTTCTTTTTAAGGTCGGACATTTTGTTCCAATGTTCCATGTTCAAGGCCAGCCGAGCAATACTTGTACAGAGTGGAATGGCCTGAAAATAAAGCAATAAAATAATCTTACACTCACTTCAGTAAATAAACTTCTCATACAATAGTCACATAAATCGTCCAATGATCAAATAGTACAGTAAATCATACAATTGCTCTTGTATGGGTATAATCATTAACAATTTAAACATTTATTTAATTAGAGATTTCATTGGACAGTTCTCCATTTCAGTATTACAAATGTCTTTAAATAAAGGAAATATGATCAGTCATTCCAAAGCTATTACAATTTCTGTGTTCATATTTATGTTCATGTTGATGCTGTTAATGATCAATAATTAATTCCAGAACGTGATAGGGAAGTCCAGTAATTTGCATAAGATTTATAGAGGACCAAATGTACGACATTATGACATTTCAGACCGGCAGGCTACAGGCCTTCCTCAATTCATGGGTTCAAAACACATAGGGCCCCCAGTGGTGCCTGATACCTCGATTTTCTTCACTTCACTGGCACAACCTAGATTTCAGGATGTTTATTTGGTGATAGTGTGATTTGAATGCATGATCAGTCTTGAGAAAAGTTATAGTCAAAAGACAGTTCATTAGCAGCATACATAGTTGCAGTTTATCTTCCTAAAGGCCTGACCATTGAATAGCATTGATACTGGGTTCTTTAATTTTCTTGGCCATTACAAAGGCTTCATCTTTCTTTTCAGTCTACATGTTGCTGTCTGGGTGCTGGCATCAGCTGGTATGTTTTGGTGCATAACCTTGTCGTTTATAAAGAGCATTTGTTCTCTTGTTTGGATTTCATTATGAATCTGGTGTATTTTTTCTTCCAATTGTTTAATGTATTTGCTTAGGTTGACCACAGTACATTTATATGTGTTTTCCATCTGTATGAGACCACTGTCACTTTCTCCTATATGTATATGTGAAAACTGTCCAATTTCTAAGGAACACCTATCATGTGGGAACACCAACTAAGAAACACCTATTATGTGTAACCAGCACAATGCAAATAAGCATGCTGATAAGGTCAAAAGCTTAGGTCAATGTTCACATTGAACATTAGATGAAAAAATGTGATATTTGTGACTTTAACCATGGCATGGTTGTTGGTACCAGATGGGTTGTTTTGAATATTTCAAAAACTGCTGATCTCCTGGGATGTTCACATAGTACAGTCTCTAGAGTTTACACAGAATGGTGCGCAGTGTACATTCGGTACACATCAGAATTCAGGTACAGGAAACCCATTGTGGTTAGCAGCTTTCTAGCCTTCCTATCCATCTGCTGCATTCCTTCCTTTTTCTAGTCAATACTTGTGAAGCTGTTCACTGGTATTATCAGGTGTCAAATGCTTTTTGCATTTTCTTTTTTGAGTTGATCTCAGTGTTGAAAATGTGTCTTATTCTGTGATACTGTTTGCAGTTCTCCATGCTGAATACTATTATTCATGTCTACACCTAGATACCTGAAGACATTGTCCTGATCAAGATTGTTTCTCACAACACCATCATTTAGCCTTGCAATCTGTCCTGAGACAAACTTGTCTCCCTTCGGTGGATGTTCTGGCACATTTGTCTAGTCTGAATTCCATTTGGATGCCATAATTTATTTTCTTGGCTATGTTGAGATTCTGATCCTGCTGTTTGTTATATTTTGCAGACAACCATGTGAACCAAATGGCAAACCCTGTGATTTTTCTGCAGGACATACCATAGTTTATCATGTATAGTATGTTGTCCAGTGAAATCAATAAAATAGAGAATAACAGAGGCAGCAAGACTTATCTTGGAATTTCCCTCAGTTGATGGTGATTCTGCTAGTATTGATGCAGCCTTCACTGTAGTACATTTGCATCTATCAAAACAGCCCAGGGATCCATGTTATGGTTGGGCTAGCGCTATATATCTTATGTGCTATCACAATATACAGTTATGCTGGATTTTCTTGTAGTCAATACAGGTAATGCATAAATTTCTGCTTTCCTCATTTTATACATCCTTCTATTGAACTTCTTCATACTTTTTGTAAATTTGGAAAGTTGTTTATTATTATTATTATTATTGAAGAGGGCAGTTCTGTGTGGAGTTTGCATGTTCCCCCATCCTTGTGTGGTTGTTTCCTCTGGGTACTGCAGTTTTTTCCCACAGTTCAAAGACATGCATATTGGGCTAATTAGCTGTTTCAAATTACCACTTACCAATTACCACTAAGCGTGAGTCTTTTGGCCATGTGATGGACTAATGAGCTGTTCATAGTGTACCCCACCTTCACCCAGAATCAGTAGAGTCAGCTTACCCCAATTGGATTAGGCGATTTCATATAAATAATAAATAAATAAATATTAATTAATTATTATTGTTGTTGTTGTTGTTGTTGCTGTTGTTGTTTTTTACAGTCCAGTATGATATTTGATTTGAGAAAATGGCCATATATTTTCTGTGGAAAAAAATTCTTCAACAGGTAATTTGTTATTCTGAATCCCTCCAAGATATTATAATTCTGAGTCATTTCTTGCTGAGCGCCTTACTGACCCAGACAAAGTCCAATCAAGGCAGGTAAAATCCCTGGGATTATGCAGCTAGATTAAATCCATAAGGTCTGAGTGGCAGCCAAGCAGCCGTGCGTTAACTCGGTGACTCTAGACTATCTCTGGGCGCAGGTCCTGCGTGATTGCTATAGCTAAGAGCCTCGCTATCTTTTTAAAGCCCGGCCTTCTTTTTTGGATACCAGAGAGATCAAGGCATCCCAGATTTATGAGCATGGTGGAAAATTGATGGTTAATTCAATCAAGTCTATTATTCCTCAGGCCTTGCTTGGCTATCTGCACTCACTGCGCAGGCGTTTTTATGCATTACCTTTCTTCTGAGCTTTCCACTCCTCCTAAAATCAAAGGGACCAGTGGTCCAAGATGGGGAACAAATCAGGGCAATTTCAGCATTACAGATGTGGCATTTGAATTCATAATAATGCACAGTGTCTCATTTCCTTCTCAGCAAAACAACTGGATATCTTGTAATGTAATCTTATAAAGAGAATACAGAGAAATATTCAGATTTTTCAATTGTTCCATATATTGCAGATGTATAATAATAGACTTTATTGAAGATATATATCTAGACAGATGTAGAGATTTACAGTTGTCAGTAAACAACAAGAACAAGTGTACAAAATTTAAAAATAGTTACACCAAATGAAAAAGACATCAGTAAAAGCTTGCTTGAACTGCTTAGTCTTTACTCCAGGAAGCGTGTATAGATTCCCCCTCCCTTGAAGAACACGTGTTCTCACTGGAGGGAGGAGATCATACAGGGCTGTTCAATTTAGTCCAGTGATTTTGTTCCAAAGTTTATGATCATTGCTGCTGTGAATCTTACATATATTTGAAAAGACTGTCCATGTTTCTTAAATGTTTTTGTATACTGTGCAGCCCTACACTTGTATGGCATTGGAAGACAGATATGATGACTGACTAAAGCAACATATCGAATTGATCTAAAGGACTAGCACTTCATTGAAACAGGTGTCCCAGTTGTTTGGGTTCAGACGCTTCAGTTTAAGCATCATTTCAGGGGATTTGAACAAGCTGAGATACAGAGCTGGATTAGTTGAACCATGCTTTCCTGACACAAATGGCCTCAGATCCCATGCTGTTTACATGACAAATGTACTATTTGTATGGAAAAGTATTGTGGTATCTAAAAGTCTAAACAGGTCTGACCATTAAATGGCATTGGTGATTCCTCAGGATGTGTGCTAATACAAGAGGCTAAAATTGCCATGCAAACACAACATAGTTTATTGGCATGAAGTAACCCAACATAACAGCATTGAATCAAAAACAACACTGGAAAAAATCTTGAAAAGTTTTTGTGAGGTATATTTTCCACTTATTTCTGTTCGTACCTAAAACAAATATCTGCCATTTGTCTTGTCACTTGTCAAACACTTATTAAACAAACAACATGAAATGTGCACAGTAAGTAGTGACCTTATAGCTCTTGCGATACTTCAGGACAGGATTAACTCTCTTATCAGAGACAACCGCAAAAAAAGCAGGCTTCCCATCAGAGCAAGGGGTCTAGTGCATGGTGGGATACTGTCAGTTAGAACACAGGTAGGAAAGCAAGCTTGCCACAGCTCTAAATTCACACCAGATGTCATCAGCAAGTATTTCATTCAGATCAATGCTTATCCTATGCAGCACCTTACCTTGTACTGATTCCACAGGGAGCAAGACACCCTGAGATATCAATCTCAGGTGTCACGCAAGCTCTATTTTGTACAAAGAGGACTACCGGTGGCCCAGATAACCTGCCTTTCTGAAATACCTATGACTTGTCGCTGATAGTGACTATAATTTTGAGTGTGTTTAACAGCTCATTAGCATGTCAATCTGTACCTTCTCTCTGAAAACTAGCAAATATTATACCATTCCCTAAAGAAATATCTTTCAGTACATGTAATCAATTTAGACCTATTTTAATAATGGACATTATTATGCATTTTTAAAAGGCTCATATGTAGGCCAGAACTCTCTGAAGCATAGGCCCACATTGAACTGGACCAATTTGCTTACAGGAAAGGGCATAATATTACTGTGGCATTAAGTAAGAACCAGCATTATTGGTTGAAGCGGCTAGACTGTGAGGCCAATTTTGTTCAAATCTTTTCTTTTGACTTTAGCAAGGCATTTGATTCTGTCTGTTTCTTCTGAATTTTCTACAAACTGCATGCTGTTAACATTAGTGCACATGTTATGAATGGGATGATTTGTTTTTTTAAGTAACAGGCAGCAGAAAGCTAAAGTGGATGACACAACCTCCAGGTACCAAAGCATTAATTGGGGAAGGGGATGCACAAGGAACTGTGTTGGATCCGTTCTCTTTTCCCTAATGGTTAACATCATCAAAGCTTTTTACGCAGCACACAATCTACTTCTTAAATGTGCAGATGATATATTAAGAATAACAAAATGAGACGATAAAGGTAAGTAAAACCTTGAGTATTCTGGTTAAGTGTGGTTCAGTGGGCAATGATAGAGTTGGGCTAAGATTAAGGGCTAGACAAAATGGTATGACTAAATCTAAAGAAGCAAGATATATGTATAGCAATTCTCCACTTCTATGCATGTGACAATAGGTTTTTTGGATGGAAGTAATGACTCATCTGAAGCAGTGTTCAAGGACATATGCAAAATAAATATGCAATATGCAAATACGCTAAGTACACCTTACGGCAGCATGGTTTTGCAAAGAGTAGCATTTTCATCTCACAGTTCCCTGCTTCACTCGTCAGCACTGTGCTCCTCAGTACTGTCTTAATGGAGTTCTACATGTTCCTCTGGTCTCATTTTTAAAGTTAAAAAGCCTACCGAGAGGCAGATTATATGTGTGTGTGTGTGTGTATACCATATATACATATATATATATGGTATGTGAGAAAAAAAGACTACATTTTCATCCTGACAAGCCTGTTTCGTGGTTGCCCACTCATCAGGGGATTTGTCAGGATGAAAATGTAGTCTTTTTATTTTTCACATACCATATATCTCACTCTACTTCGATGTATTGAGCACTGTTCTACAATAAATCGTCTCGGGACCTTATGTGTGTGTATATACACAGACAGTGGCTTGCAAAAGAATTAATAAACTTTCCACATTTTGTCATGTTATCACCACAAACTTTGTTTTATTGGGATTTTGAAATCAAGTCAATACTTAGTACCACCTTTCACTACAATTACAGCTGCAAGTTTTTGCACATCTAGAGACTGAGACATTTGCCCATTCTTCTTTGCAAAATAGCTCAAGCTCTGTCAGATTGGATGGAGAGCATCTCTATATATATGTGGCTTGCCAAAGTATTTAACCCATGGCATTTATTCAGTCGATTTACACAACATGCCAGTAACCTTGGCACATCTAGCCACTGGGATTATTCAAAGCAGAACTGCTTCAGCTCCTGCAACAATTTCTCTTCTTCAAGACTTTGCCTGTATTTAACACCATGTCTCATTTCCTCATTTCTGACCAGTTTCTCATTCCCTGCCAATGAAAACATCTCCAAAGCATAATACTGCCACCCCCATGCTTCTCCATATGGATGAAGTTCTTGGGGTGATGAGAGGTACTGAGTTTGCGCCAGATATAGGTTTTTCCTTGATGGTCGAAAAGTAACATTTTAGTCTCATCTGACCTGGTTTTCCATATGTTTAGAGAATCTCCCACATGCCTTTTGGCAAACTGTAAACATGCTTTATAAATTTTTTTCTAACTATTCATTTATAAAGCCCAGATTTGTGGATTGTATAACTTAGCGTGGTCCTATGGACAGATAGACCTTTCCAGCTCCTTCAGGCTTGCCTTTGGTCTTTGGTCTGTCTTTGGCCTTTCTGATTAATGCAGATAATCAGAATAAATGCTGATTCATTTATTGTTTGCCATTTTCTTTACATTTTTTGATGATGGATTTAATGGTGCTCTCTGGGATTTTCAAGGTTTCACATACATTTTTTATAACCTATCACTAATTTGCACTTGTCCACAACTTTGTCCCTGACCTGCTTGAAGAGCTCCTTGGTCTTAATGGAATCACTTGATTAGTGGTGATGCAGACTCTGGGGCTTTTTAGAACAGGAGTATATACAGTGTGATATCATGTGACAGATAGTAAACAGATTGACTCTATTTAACAAATTATTTTTCTTCTGAAAGTAATTGGTATCACGTTTTTATTTAGGGGCTTCATAGCAAAGGGGGTGAATACATATGCATGCACCACTTTTTGGATGTTTATTTTGTTAAAATATGAAAAATTCCCCTTTCACTTCACCATTTTAAAATATTCTGTGTAGGATAATTACATAAAATCTGAGGGGAAAAATCTATTAAGATTACAGTTTATAAGGCAACAAAATATGAAAAGCAACAAAATAAGCAATAATAATACATAAAATGAAATGTTATTACTTTTTTTCATGTCACTATATAAAAACACTATGACCTCAGACAAGTCAAATTTTTATTCCTGGGATGCAAATCAGCAATACATAACAGCCAATTGGCATCAAATCAGGCACAAACACAAAACAACCCAACGAGTCAAATTCCATGCCTGTGGGGCTCTGTTCAAGAGCTCTCCTAAAAAATGAGTTAAAAATCTTTTCTAAAACAGTGCACTATCACCAGGCTCCCACTGGGGTGGAAGCACCCCACAAAATGATGGATAAATGGCATCGTTTTCATAAAAATACTTTCAGAATCATTAAATTGAGACTGAAGTGGGTAATTTCCCCCCTCTCTGCACACAATTTTATTTTTCCACAGTAAAGTTATTACATTTGCATGCAATTACACATCAATATCTGGTGGGAAGGTACAGATATGCATTTCTGATAAGTAATAGCATTACCTCCATTCCCAAGCTTTGAGATTTACAGAGTCTGCACTGCTTATTGGCCAAGTGGGTCTCAGGTGCAGAAGAGATCTAAGAGCTGGAAGCGTCTTTATCAGTTCCTTATTATGACTGGCAAAGCCCCAGTCTAAGCATTTGCCAAGGCCATATTTCTGCAGCAATCTTCTTCTATTCCTAATCAACAAATCTTCATTAGGTGAAATAAAGCTTAGAGACGAAAACTCTTTGGAGACTTGGGAGGATGAGTGTTTTGCATTTTTGTAATAATGTCTCTGTAGCAAATTCAAGCAAGAGACAGATGTTAATTCATAGCCTAATTTATGGGGAATCTTTCACGAAATACAGTGAGCAAAACAGCTTGATTCACTATGGTGCTAGAATAGAATCAGAAATCATGTAATATTCTCACACATGTAACATGGTGGAAGTGTATTTATAGGATATCTCTATGTAAAATATACATAATATTTATTCACTGTATTAAATATATGCAGTAATTAAATATAAAGAAATTTATATAATGTCTATTGTATGTCGAAATTTAGGTTTGGAGAGTGGTCTGCCATTGCAGTAGAAGATCATATTTCCAGATTTTTTTACTCAGCAAGGTCAAGAGCAGTGCAGCCCAATGCAGCTTTAATTAAAATAATTTATTCCAGAATAGATAGTAGGAACGGTTTGAAAATGACCTTCAATTTGACCCTGACAAAAAGAAAAAGATCACTTAATATTTTATAATATGGCATTAATACAAATCAGCAAATAAATTTATGATAAGGTGAATGCAAATGCATTATGTTTTTTGAGTCGGTTGAATGTTGAATTGAATTTATAGACAAAGTTAGGAAACTGCTCTTCATGCATCAGTATAACCGACAGCAAAAACCAACACAAAAACAAACCGTGTTATGCTTGTTATTTGTTTTCCATGCCCTGAGTAAGAACTAAAAATATGCATAATGAAAATACGTTTATAATTACATATATGACTCTTTAACTCTCTCATGCACTACTGTACTACATAAATAAAAATGAGAGCACTTTAGGTTTGCTTTTTCATAAAGAAAAAAAATGTCCTATTAAGTATGAATTTATTATGTCCATGCACCATTCTTTTAATCTCTAAAAATGCTTCAACAACATAGAAGATTCACACACTTTTACCCACTTACATGGTGTGAAAATTATTCTCTCATCCACCCTTTAGTAAAATGTAGAGAATGGCTGTAATTATTGTCATTACCATCATCACTATATAATGTGGAACAGCAGTAAGCTGTCTGAGCTTTAGGTGTTTTATTTTGACTTAGCTTCATGGTCCATTTTTAGCTTCTGTGAATATCAAAATAATTTCCATAACTAGAAGCTCAGTCTATTGTGTTTTTCTGACAGTACTTTCTTGCCAGGAGTCAAAGTTTGACTAAAACCCTGCTGTTTAAAGCTGAAACTTACATCTTTGTTACAACACTGACATAAGAAATTATACTTTCATAAACACTTACATTAAAAAAAATAAAAAATAAAAAAGATAAATCCTCTTGTTTGGTGGTCACAGCAAAAATATCATACTTCATACTACATAATCCCTGTTGAATTGTTTGGAAATTTTCTAGCTGCCATTTTGTGTGGAGTGTAAATAATGTGTGTGGTATGTCCAATTACTTTCACCAAAATTGTTATTATTATTAATATTAATGTTAAAGTAGCAAAGTGGCTAGAGATGCCAGCGTTGTCTTACAGATACATGGATCTCTGTGTGCAATTTTGCATGTTGTCCCTGGGTTCACATTAGTTTCCTTCAGATTCTCTGATTTTCACCTCATTAAACATTCTGTTAGGTACTGACGACTTCACATTGCTGTATAGGTGTGATCTGTCCTAACTACTGTAGCTTGCGAAAGTATTTACCCCCTTGGTATTTTTTCCTCTTGTGTGGCCTTACAAGTCGTTATGTCTTGTCTTCACTTCATTACATTTACTCTCTTACAAAAACATCACTTGATTATTGGTTTTCTGATAGCAAGCTCCCTCTCAGTGAATTGTTTGTAATTATCATACAGCTAGGTAACAGTTTTTGGTCACATAACCTCCATGTTGGAGCCATGACAACAACAGACACCATGTTGCAAGGCAGGAATGTGCTCGAAAAAAAAAAATCAGGAAAACTTGTGTTTAAGGACAGCTCAAACACCTCAAACAAACCATCTTCAGAAATTTTCTGATGACTCTGCTGTAGTCAGATGTATCAGTGGAGGTGAGGAGAAAGAATATCAGGCTGCTGTGGACTCTTTCATCACATGGTGTGAGCAGAATCATCTGCAACTTAATGCGACAAAGACCAAGGAACTGCTTGTGGATTTTTGGAGATCCAAGACACCAGTGGCCCATTTCCATCCAGGGCGACAATGTGGAAATGGTGGAGGATTATAAATACCTTGAAGTTCATATTGAAAAACTAGACTGGGCTAAGAACACTACCGCACTTTACAAGAAGGACCAGAGTTGTCTCAATTTTTTTAAGGTGGCTTTTAAGGTTTTTTAAGGTCTTTTAACATCTGCCGAACACTTCTAAGGGTGTTTTATGAGTCTGTTGTGGCCAGCGCTATTCTCTTTGCTGTTGCATGCTGGGGCAGCAGGCTGAGGGAGATGCAAACAGACTGAACAAGCTGATCCGCAAGGCCAGTGAAGTTGTGGGGATGGAGCTGGACTCTCTGATTATAGTGTTGGAAAGGCAAATGTTAGCCAAAATAAAGACAATATGGATAACACCTCTCATTCGCTTTACAACCTGCTGATTAGTCACAGGAGCACCTTTAGTGAGAGACTGATGTCTGATGTAACTGATGGACACAGGACACAGGAAATCATTCCTACCTGTGGCCATTAAACTGTACAACTCCTCCATATAGCAACAACATCCACTGTTATAC
>JAOUQZ010000051.1:17821731-17866898 GCA_028564935.1 Neosilurus hyrtlii
TATATATATATATATATATATATATATATATATATATATATATATATATATATATATATGAATGGTTGCGTGAGTGTTATTGTGCAATGGTCAGGCGAGCTGTTCATGGTGTATCTGCCTTTGCCCAGTGTCAACTGAGATGGGCTCAGCCTCCCCGTGAGTCTGGTAGTATTAAGTGGCTTGGCATATGAGGGTGTATAAAATACGCTTCCCTGCAGTTGTTAAGCATTTTGCTGGTTGATCATGTTTAATTTTAAGTTAATCAGTGACAGTTTACAGTTATTTTACTAAAATTATCTACATTTAGATGAGTTATTCAGGCATGACACTTCATGTGTTTAGATGGATGTTTAGTTATCTTTAATTATTAAATCAACACCCAAGACATTACTGTTTAATTAAAATGTTATTTTAATTTCTGTCATTCTCTTGATATTCTTCTGATACCCCCACCCCAATCTGCACACACCCACACACCAGCCATCAATAGGATCCACACATGTGAAGGGTTTAAAAAGATTTTTAAATATTACCCCATCAGACCTGAAATCAAATAATTATTACTTATTTTGGTTTTTTCACTCCTTTTGTTTGAAAAACTTAACCAACCTTTTTTCCCTGCAAAGACACTAAAGAACGGCTTTCAATCTCAGGATTAGCTCCAACAGAAGCAGATGGTGGTATTTGGCAGACTTTGTAGGCTAATAAATTGCCTTTTGACTGATATGCCTATTTTCACATATTATTATCATCTGTGAAACACCCTGACAAGAAACTAAGATGTAAGTAAAGTGAAGTAAAGGATGCCAAATTCTTCTTTAAAGTATTTTTAAGCCATCTGTTTTAATTAATAGTGTTGGAGCTGTTGGATTCGTACGGCACCTGAGAGATGGTACTATAGCTCACACTCCTCCAGTGACATCACAGTGGCTCTATATTTCATTACATTTATCTTACTTATAGCAAACAACCAGCTCCATTAAACATAGACACCTACATAGCAACCTCATGCACGCCTGAAGTATTTGGGCTCACTGATTAGTGTGGTTAGCAGATCAGTACAAATCCATTAACTTTATTTTTAAATTGCAGAACGAAAAGCTGGATAAGATTGCAAAGAAAGGCGTGATATCAGAGTGAACTCTTGATTAAAAGTGGTTTAGTAATCAGCTAATGTGAGTTAAGAGTTCGGAGAGGCCAGTTAAAGGTGCTATTACTTCAACAATTAGAACTCTGATTGGAAGTGGCATTGTGAATATGCCTGGATTTGTCTTTGGAGCATTTAGTGATCTGCTGCTCTACTAGAAATCTTGAATAATTGGTGAATCGTGGAGCGTTCCTTTCTAATTACTTACAACAGAGGATGAAGGAACACAGAATAAAGTTACATTACTTTTGTACTAAAGAGTAAATTTTAACTAAAAAAAGTATAAAATATTAAAGTAAAATAATTGTGTTCAAATAGTTGTTCTCATTAGAGGACAATAGTTTTAACTATTCAATTTCTACCTGAAACAGTCATCCCCCTGTGTCTGTATTTATAATCATGTCCACGATTTGAAATTTGCCCTCATCCGTGCCCTCACCAAATCAGTAAAATCATGCAGGTTAAAAGCTTCATGTTCATATCAAATGGTAGGTTGGGAAGATGGGAAGACTTGGACTGTCTTAGTGGCTTGAGAAGCAGTAACTTGGACAGGTGAGGATTGGAAAAATGTTGCCTGGTCTCTTTCCAGTCTTAAACTGTTCAGCTTTGATTAGTTTGTGCCTTCTATAGCAGACAGAAGTGGAACAAAATGTCATCTTCTGTTTGTGTATCCCATCCACCAGTTCTGTATAAACTCTACAGATTTTTACCTGTGAAAACCAGAGGAAATCATCAGCTACTTAAATACTCAAACCTACAAATCAACAATGCCACAGTGGAAGTCACTGAGATTACAAAGTGGTCAGCGACTGCATGTGTAGATTTTTATATGTTATTACTGATTAATCCCTATTACTGCCAGGGACCTAAAATTTATTTGGAATTGCAATTAAGTAAAGAGTAAAGGCTAGCAATTAAATAAAGAATCTTAACTCTTAGTAGAACTTATTAACTGATTGCTCTCAGGTCCTAATGGGAGTCTAAATGAGTGCTCCAATATTAAAGGAAGCTAATAGATAAAGACTCAGACCGTGCTCAAATTATTCATATGTGGTATGTCAGGACTTCCTAATTAGTGTGATAAGGATAGATTGTTCCAGTAAAATAATGTTATTTTCCAGCACAGATTCAATTGTTATATGTTGGTTAAGTCCCTGTCACATACTGTATGTCACACAACGGGTATACAGCAGGTCCATGAGAAAAATCAGGCAAATTCCTTGGACAGTTGTGGGTGTGTTGTTGAAATCTCATCTGTTGTGCGATGAAAAATGCCATCTTAGAACCATGTCATAGAGTTTTGAATATGTTCAAGATTTTTCCATCTTGTAGGTAATTTTAATGGTAGGTCCATTTCCTAGGTCTGGTGTCCTACAGCTGTGTTACACTAGACAAATTTTCTTATGCTTTTTGGGTCATCTGTTGCACTCATATAATCTTCTTACAAGAGTCCTCTGATTGCCCTACATTAAACCCACAAGACTTACTTATATGCCTGCATGTATGGTTAAATTTTTTTTTTTTTATGACAGTGAAAGTCATCATCAACCGAGTAACACAGGAATATCATACAAGTAGTTTTTTATTTTTTGTCCAGCAGAAATTGTATCACTTTCGTATGAACTTCATACAATTTGACTTACAGACCTTGCCAGTTTTCCTCTGAGAGATGTACAACACATATGTGACCAAATCCAGTATAGTATGGATTAAGTAGGAAATTTAACATACTGAGATATTGATATATTTGGAAAGATAATTTAATATGCTTCAAAATGAGGTATAATACATGATTATAGCATGAAAATTGAACACATTCTGAATTTCTGCATTTGAAACTCCCTAGCATCCATAAACTAAATGGATCTGGCTCTCGACCAATCAGCGTGATCTTAATAGTGTCTTCCTAGCAACAGATGAATTCGATTTACATCAAGTCATGTCTGTTTTGACGCTTTTCACTGGTTTACTGCTGTATGATTTGGGGAATCTTTCTAGGATTTTGTAAGTAAGTAGAGTATTCTGGCAGTGAATATAGATAATAAGGAAAAACCCTAAGCATTCACAAAAGCAGTTTGAAAATCGACTACATGAGTGGATATTTCCATTAATTTACAACAAGTTGGCCATGGAACCCTTTCTTAAACAAGTATTTTAGCATGGATAGATTGTGTTTATGGATATTTGAACTTGGTCATGTCGAAGATTATACTTTAAATGAAGGATTTTTGGCAAAATTGCAGTTTTATCCAGGTAAGCCATTTTCGAACTTATTCAAAACACTACCTTGCAACTTAATCCATATTATGCTGGAGAGGGTCACATATTATACATGTGAATGCTACTATGCAGCTTTCAAATACATTTCACCTAAATATATGTCAGCCAAGTATTAGGGATGAAAAAAGCAGGTTGTTTGTGAAAGGGACTTTGGATACAAACAATCCTATAAAATATATTTTTCTTTTTTATATACTCATTTTTTCTTAGATGCTTATTTGACTGAATTATTTGTTACAGCATTTAATATTTTCAATCATTACTTTTCCAACAAAGAAAATATGAATATTAAAGAAAAATTATTCATTTAATAAAGTTAGCCAGCATGTGGAACAGTCAAAGTCTCCAAATTAACTGTATCTGATTCTCTGATACCTCTTAATGCATTTTTAAAAAGCAGCAGAATGTTGTCACACCAAATATTACTTAGTTTATTATAACTCCAAGAAAATAGTGAGGCAAAAAGGAAAATGCAAATAAATAAAGAATGCAATGATTTCTAAATTTCCTTTGTCTCATATTTCACTGCAGTATGACAGTATGAACCAGTGATATTTCTTGGTTAATTTCCTTTTTTAATATGCATCCCGTCCTCTGTTTTAGGCCTCCAACATGTTCTAAAATAATGTTAAGACAAGCACAATTTAGGGCAAGTAATGAGGTTTCGATGAAATGAATTGAAACAGATGATGTCACCTATTACTGCAATGATTTTTGTTACAAATGCAGTATCCAGGAAAGGCTTTGAGGAGCAAAGATGGGTAGAGGACATGCAGGTTATCAACAGGTACCTAAAAAAGAATATGAATTATTTGAAAGCAATGTTCCTCAAAGATAGAGTGGGGAATTTTTTTTTTTGATGACTTACAGAAAATTAATGGTCTACAATTTTTATGGTAGTTTTTTAAACAGTCCAACTATTAACAACAACAACAACAACAACAACAATAACAACAACAAATCTAGAAAAAAAGCATACTATATAAACATTATAAATTATTTAGAATGTGATCGATTGAAATAAGTATACGATCCCCTGTGGTGACTGTGGCAGTTCTTCCCATCTGCCTTGAGATCATTAAAAAGCCCCTCCAATGTATTTCTTGGCAGATCCCTCAGCTTTCCTATTATCATCCATATCCCAAAAGGTGAGAGGTTGCATGGTTAGTTTGTATTTCTTCCTTTTTCAAACAATCACACCACCAGTTTTCTCCTTCTCACCAAGCTTCTTGCGGATCATCTTGTAGCCTTTCCCAGCCTTGTGCAGGAATAAAATCTTGCTACTTGTGTCCTTTGACAGCTCTTCTGATTTTGTAGACAGGTGTCTTTTATACATGTAAAGAGTTGAAATTTTGTTATAGAACTAAAGTGATAGAACTAAATCCGTGTGCCTCCTGGGCACATAACTGTCAAAGCCAGAATTCTTGCTGGTTGAAAAAAGTATCAAATTTCACTTAATTAAATTTAAATCAATTTAATTATTAACTACAGTGTCTTTTTCTGGATTTTTTTTGTATGCTGTTAACTCTCTGTTAATAAAAACCTATCATAAAAATTATAAACTGTTAATTTCTTTGTAAGTGGGTAAACTTACAAAATCAGCAATGGATAAGTTAATTATTTTCCCCATCATAGGAAGGGATTTGGATATTTCACCCTCTGACAAGGGATTTAAACAGATCTCTAAATTATTTAAAATAAATTACTCCAAAGTAAGGAAAATCAGTAACAAGTGGCATGGATTTCAAATTACTGCCAATTTGATGGAGACTGCCCACTTCCAGAAAACAGTCCATCTGATACAAAACTAATTTTCCAAGAACTCTAAAATTTCATCACTGGATGTACAGGTAACTCTTGCAACTAATGAAATGAAGACACTGCTCAACTTACATTCAACACGTTACATGATCTACTCAAAAAAGTGCTTACAGAACAATACTTCCAACAAAAAAGACTAAGGCACACAAACAGCGTGGGTGTGTGCACGGTCTTTGATGTACACCTCTTTCGTTGACTCTTCAATATGTTCTGTGGGCACTCGCTCTACTGACAGAACAAAAGAAAGAACATGACAAGTCTCTGCAGTTCTTAATCTGCATGTGCTGCGATGTGCAGTTCTACTCTCACTTCTTCCTCAGAGAGCCTGTTCCAGACTTTTCTTTACAACCAAGCCCCGGCGCTGACAGCTTTTCAGAAGTTTTCTGGCTTCTTCCCTGAGCTTGCATGGCAGATGAAGCGTTATTTCCGTGGTCATGTTAAAAGAAAAGGTTTATCTCCAGGCCTCCATCCACCCCAGTATAGTATGTAATAGTGGTTGTGCTCAGATGCATTATCCTTCAGTCTTAATATCATATCTGCCAGGGACCTGACAGCTTTACGGTAGAGTCAGGTGAACTGTAGTAATCTTTGCATAATTGATGGCTCACTTAGGTCAGCTGAATGGCTGTGTCCATGGTGGAGTTGGTGGTCACCTTTTGATTGCACGTGCAGAAGGTCAAAGAGTGGTCACACATCTCCTGAGTATTGTGTTTGTGTGGCTCAAGCTGTGAGGAGTAAATGAAAGGATGTCAGTATCTTACTGACTGTTAAATCTGAAACCATGGAGTGGTTGAGAGGTGATGTCAAGCAAGCAAGCTGTTAATTGTTAGTTGGAAAGCAAGATGAATATCTAAAAATTAATATAATAATAATAATAATTATAATATATGGCAAATAAAGATAATGAAATATAGTACTAACATATGAGATTTTTTAAGTCAGGGCAAAGAGACAGAATAAAACATGCCCCTGGGGGATGAGAAGGAACGAAGGCATATCTCTTTGCCTTGAATGATTTACCATTCTGGCTCACTCATTTCTGCTTTTGACGAGAAACAGGGCCATGAAAAAGGAACAGAAGTATAGTTTTAAAACAGGGTTTTTCCATTTCACCCAGCCCCAGGAAAGTCCTGCAGAAAAGCCAGAATGCACTTCTTGTGGCAGCTGTGACCCACTTAATGCATTCATCCCCACAAACAACGTCAGGAGTAAGCAAAACAGAAGCAGCTGTAAAAGTATTCCTCTGGGTAATGCAGGCTTGGATCACATAAGCTGCTAGCCATTTCGAATAACTCTTCTACTTCCACATGCAGCAGTCACACAGCTGACGGGAAGCTGTCAGCCATATGCAGAGGAGTCAGATGTGTGTGACTGTTAAGAATGCTTTTCTTCAAGAGGCCAAGCATTACATTTCTGCATCAAATTAATCAATGCTTTGACATCAGACTAAAAGAGAATAAAAAATTAAAAGGTTGTGTCCCACATGATAACCCAGACTATATATTTCCAAATAATAATTAATGCATTATCACTGCATTCAGTTATTTCAGCCAAAAAAGGAAGACCAAAGGAAAGATTTGTTTGTTTATACGTGTAACTCTGGAATTGTAATTGCCTGTCAAGTCTTTGTCTTCCTAATGTACCTTAACAGACTGCCTGTCTGGAAGAGACTGTCACAAAATGTATGTTTGAATATTCACCAAAGACTATCATTAACAATGAACAGTAACTTGTATATTTAATGAATATCCTGTTTGTTCGGAAAAATAGCTTAGAACACAGGTGTCAAACTCAAGGCCTGCGAGGAAAATCGAGACCACAACTCATTTTATGCAAGATCTTTCAAAGAATATGATTATCGTACATTATATGCTTTGACCATTAGCATGAAACCTAATTTATCTTCTTTCCATTAGGTGCTATTTCCAGTAAACAGCTAGTCATTCATGACTCAAGAAAGATCACATGCCAGCTTGCCTCTGTTGAGCGTTGTCAGAAAATTCAAGTGAATAAAGCAAAAGAGGACAAATACCTAAACGAATCATTTTGCCATGCTGATTTCATGGTTGCCCTTTTAGAATAGATGCTCAGTGATTATTCGGCTTTGGATCAACTTTAAATTTAGTGATGTTTCCCTCAGTGAAAATGGGTTTGACACCTGTGGCTTTAAACATAAACTCTGAAACTTTTCTCTCATCAAATGATGTCTTGTAAGCATTGGTACTAGACCTTGTTAATATATTTTATACCACAGTGCTGTTAAATTTCTGAATCAGATTTGTCAGATGTTTTCATTTTCTCTAATTGCAGTTCATTTTAAAAGCAGATACGCCACATTAACTTGTTTTTTAAAGCTTGTGTTATTCTTTATATGGTGACATTTTGTGTGTTGAAATTTATGAAACAGTTTTGGTAGGAATCTCTAGTGTCAGGGCTTTAAAACAATCAGAAGTGAAGCTGGAACTTTTTCAAATCTGCTTATTTCATGCCCTTTCAAATAAGCGTATATAATCTGCAATATCCAAAAATATAGCCATGTGATTTCTGACTGATTTACATGTCACATATATATTTTTTTGGGGTCACATATACTTTTTTGACATTCCATTCAAGATTTAGGATTAGAATTTAATTTTGTTTGCTATTGTAATATCCTTCCACTCTTCTGGTTAGGGATTTTCACTGTATTTTGGGCATGGTTCTTGGGCTATGCATATTTGGCCAAAAAAGCATGAGTCAGATCAAGAACTGATGTGGGGACAGAAGGCCTAGGGTGCAGTCAGAATTTAAATTAAAAAATCTGTTTAGTGGGGTTGAGATCATGGTTCTATGCAGGCCACTAGAGTTCATTCACACCAACTGTGGCAAGGAATGTCTTTATGGATGTTGTATTGTACACAGGGTCATTGTCATCATTGTTCTTGTATAGCTTTGACCCCCTTATTTCAAGTGCTACAACATACCATGTCATCCTATACAGTTGTTTGCTTCCAACCTGTAACAGTTTGGGGAAGATTCATATGAGTGTGAATATCAGGCCTCCATGTTTGGCCATATACGAAACGTATTAAGTCTACCCCTTAATATGAATACTGATTTATTCCATAAGTTCACCACGTTAAAAGCACACAGCTGCATCTAAGTTGCCCTGACAACATCTGTAACTGAGATCTTAAGGAGATTATATACTGATGTGTCCACACTGTTCCATCTGCATGTGTGTTTGAGTCTTAGCCTGTTAGGAATGCATATGGATTATGGATCATGATCAGCTGTGTATGGATAGCAGCATGCGGTGTGGATCACTCTATTTGTGCATTCCGTATGCACAGATGAGCTTTCATCTCACAATACATCTTGTGCTCACAAACCTGTGAAGTGTCAAAGGAAATGCAAGAGGCTGTGCATTTCAAAATCACGGTTAATTCATGCAGGCTACACTTTCTCTTTTTCGAGATGAAGTACAAGATGTATGCAATAGATGCTGGCTCGCTTACACACTGGTGGAACATGAATTTTGATTAACATCAGCAGATATTGATCCTAAGTTCACCACTCATATATTAGCAGTAAACAAAGAAATCCTGGCTAGGTTCAGAAAAGATGTGTTTAAATCTTATCACCTGTGGCCAAGAAATTCATTCCTTTGTGGCAGTTGTATATGGTCTTTTACTATCAAAAAAGACATTGTCTTCCTGTCCATTTTTATCTCTGTACTAATGTTACTGTGAAAAAGTGTGAATTATTTGCCTTGCAGGGGGATCAAACCCCTCCTGTTTCCCATTGCCCTTCTCACCAGCAGCTAAACAGAGTCGAGGTACTCTACACACAGAAACCCAACAGTTCCCTGATTAATCTTATAACACACTTGAACTGATAAAATACTTTATTTGATCTTTATGATTGAAAAGGTCAGATACATGGACTTTCATTCCACAAGCGGAATGGAACTCCAGTGTACTGTGAGACAGGGTCACCTATTTTCTTTAGCAGTATTTATTCAAATATGTATTTTAGACAGAAATATCTGTTATAAACACCTTCCAGCCCAGACAGATGAGTTCATTTTACTAGTTTTACTACACCTGATTCTACAGAAGCATTAGGCACTTACTAATAAAATCACTCGCACCATCAGACAAAATCAAGTACCTATTTCTTTAGGAAAAATGAAGCAAACATGCACAGTGAGATAATAAAAAAGAAACACTACATGTTTTTGCTAATGTCAAAAGGACATCAAGGAATGTTTTCTGTATACAGTACAAGATATACATACAGCAGTAAAAATAGACCAATGAAAACATCTCCGGTATTTTTGGCCAAATTAAATTAAGGCAAACTGGTTCACTAATGGACATCTTTGATTAGCCAGTTCTCACGCAGTCAGCCTGCCCACGAGTTTATTCTTGAATTAATACATGTGAATTTACACAGTAATTTGCTTCCATTTGCCATTGGTGTCCTTGTATGCAACACTGTAAACCTGTGTGTTCACTACAACGCCTGTGGATTGTACCTTTATTTCTTCCTGAGATATATTCAGAATTCTTGACCCGACACTTTATTCACATAGACCCCACACACATACTAATACACAAGAGGACAGTGTGTTTAAAAGCAGTGTTTCTGCCAAGTGCTGCATCTGAGAGCTGATAGAAAAAAAAGAAGAAAAAGTAAAGGTTGTGAAATGTGTTGGAAATCCCACAGCTTTGTTGCTTTTGATCGTGCTGTAAATGGCAAAAGGCTTGAGTTTCATAAACCCTTAGATGATGTGAGATCTCTGTACCTGTTCAGGGTGTAAATACATCCACTAATTATTATTATATTGAAACTATAAGCACTCTGAGAGCACAAACCTCTGCCAAGGCAGCTAATTTCTCTCCTTATTTTTCCACTTTTTTCTGAACATTCCAGAATGCTACTTGGATCATGACCAAACACTGATTATTGTGGAAGCATTGTAGTCTTTACTTATGGAGGTGAATGCAAAATAGGCCTAATGATGTATCGATAAAGAATCCTTTAATAAATTTCCAAATCTAAATCACCATAAAAATCAAATGGAGTGTTCATGGGCCATACTCCACTCCTCCCAAAAATATAATCAAAATCCATTGATAACATTTTTGTACAACATTGCTAAACAAACAATCAAATAATCAAACCAGTGGTGACCAAAAGATAATACCCTTGACAGAGATAATTAGCAAAATAAGCAAAGTATTTTTATTTATGGTGTGTCCGAGTGTGATGAAATTCTTGTGTGAGATACTGAGTGTACCCTATGATTACGGTGTTTTGTATGACTTCAAATATAATGTACTACACTACAAGTATGTATTATTTATCTTCAAAAATAAATTGTATTGCACTACTGGTGTATATTGTACAACTCCACATATTGACTTTAGCACACTATTAGTTGTGTTTTGTGTAGCTATACATGCTGAATGTAGTACACTGCGTGTGTTTATTATATAAATACAAAAATGGATTGTAGTACACTACTATTGTTTATTGTATGGAATCTACATTCCCATTATGTCCTTAAAAAATTGAGTAGATGCAGTAAGAATTGGACAGTGCAGTAGGAACACAGTAGAAACCAATAAAATGTGGAATGGTCTCCATGGATACAGAGGACGAGGTCGAATTTTGATCATATTAAAAAAATAGTGCAGATGTGGTTGAATCCGGACACAGTAAGACTTCATAAGGACGTAATAACAATGCTATTGACATATGAATGGGACTAAAACCAAGTAGGGAATTCATTGTCACAGTACAAGTGTGACATGGACTTATTGAACATTGACCTGGACACAAGAGAACTTGTGGAATTAATGAAAAAAGTGCAGCACATGGCACAGCACATATTTAAACAAATCGGACAGATACAGTAAGACTGTGGTGAGCGTGAGGTAAGCATATGGTGCGATCTGATTGGTTGTCATATAAACTTAGTATCAACATATTGAACATGGTGCATGCATAATCATTTATGTGGTAAGAAATTCACCAGAACATGTTAGACATGGTGTGGACCTGGCATCAATATAGTTAGGAGATAGTATGAGCTTACATTCACATTACACATTTTGACCACATTCTCACTACATTCATCAAAATATGCAGGATACAGGGTGGTCTTCATCTGAGTAACATGGGGAGTTATAAGGTTACATCCACTTATTAGGTGCAGTACATATCTAGTGTTTATTGTGTAACTCTATATATTCGGTGTAGTACACTGCTGGTACATTGTGTATATTGTGTAATTGCACATACTAAGTGTAACGACAAGCTATGATAAACTGGATTACTAAAGTATTTGTTTCACCATAAGTATTACTTGTAACAGAAGAATGAAATAACAATAATGTGGTACAACACTCCTGCAGATTAATGAAGTGATAATGCCATTACGAGTACTTGTGGTGAGGTTGAGTTCATCAATAAATACACAATCAGCTCCTTAACACTGTAATTACGGCAACTACAATGCTTACTGTTAATGGAATTCATATTTGGGATTAAAGAAAGGGGCAAAGTCATTAGGGGTCTGATTAGATGGCGAGGATTAACATTTATGATGTAGCCACACACTTAGAAGAGTTTTGTAGACTGCATTTTGTTCTTCTAAACATTTGTACAGGCAGTTTCTCATGCTGTTTGTTTTATGTTGTCCGATATTCTCTTACGCATCTAATCAGGTGAGCACACATGCTGGGGAAATAAAAGTGAGGATAAAATAACAAAAAAAAAAGCCAGTCAGTATTTCTTGATGTCTGTAAACAATCTGGGCAGCATGGTAACGTGGTCATTAACACTTTCACCTCACAGCAAGAAGATGATGGGTTTGAGTCCTGGGCACAGGACTTTCTGTGTGGAGTTTACTTGTTCTCTGTGCTTGTGTGGGTTTCCTCCGGGTACTCCGGTTTCCTATCACAGTCCAAAGACATGCACTTTACATGATATTGCCCCTAGATGTGATTGTAATTGGTTTTTTGTGTGCTGGCCCTGTGATGGACTTGTGAGCCAAAGTTGGCTGAGATAAGCTCCAGCCTCAGCATGAACCTAGTAAGATTAAGCGGATTGGCAAATGAAAGAAAGAATGAATGTAAACAATGTCCCATTTTCGATTGTTGGGAAGTAAGTAAGTAAGCATTTATATAACTCTCAAGGCGTTGCCTGTTTTATATGTGCAGTAGTGCAGTACTCTTCATTTTGAATTAAAATTAGGGCTGGAAAAGGCATTCAGCCTATAACAGCAGTATAGCGATATAAAGGCTCAAATTGTAGGTGGAAAAGAGACTCTTAACCAAAATACTGCAGACTTTAATCTTCCTCTGGACACCGCCTCTGTTCTCGAGAGCAAGGCAGAACTCTTGACTTGCTTTAAGGACACTGCAAAACCACACCCCTCCCTTTTCTCCCACAAAGGCACGGTGGCTTCGAATACAAAAAAGGGCTCCTCAGTGTCCCTACTAGTGAGGGAAAATGAAACGAGTGCAAGGACAAAATGCTGATGGCTTTCTGCGAGTGCCAGAACTTATAGCATTTCATAAAATACATGCACTCTGGACAATTTGCTTTTATTTCTGTGTACTTTCAGTATGTCTACTGTGACTGCTCTTCTGTTTGACAGTATACATTTCTTTTGAACCCAATATATTATTTTAAAGTCCGAAGAAAAACTTCACAAGGGGATTTAAATTTTTCATTACAGTAAGCATGGAAGGTATAAAAAATGGTAGCTTAGCAACTGCTCCCAGGCTTTATAATCATAGGATTGTGTAGGCTGTTCATTCAGAGATGCTCAAAGCCTACACACAAAAAAAAATCAAATTATTTACTCTGTTTCTCATTATATAATAGCACCTGATTTTTGTATTCTATCCTTTTTATGCATACACTTATAGTACTCTTGAACCCTAACATTAACTGCTAACTGCTGTAATGCCTCCTGTACAATGAATCGTTAACTCAGGGAAGCATCAAATCACTCCTATGTTAGGAGCTACTATTAAATTATAACATAGGCCTGATAAGCAGAACTTCATTTCAGTTATAGCTCAGAATAAAACAGTGAAAGTATTACTTAGCAGCAGCACATTCATAACACACTCTAGAGGAAAAGAAGCATCACAGTGTACTTTTCGGGGAACAAACTCTGATTACTGACATGCTTCCCTCACGGGTATGCCCACTGTACTTTTAATAATTGCATGTATGTGACTGTATACAATATAAATGTACCACTGAGGGGACTTTACATACTGTAGGTACAGTTTATTGGATAATTAACACAAATAATTCGAGCTACATTAAAAGAATTTATATATGAAAGGACAGAATTGTCTGGAACAGATTTTGTCATAAAAATAAATCGGTGCTTGACAGATGACAGAGACTGAAAAATAACACTCAACAGCCTTTACCAAAAGAAACTCGCTTATATCAAGGTACAGTAGGTCTTTCCCTTTTAATGAATTTTTCATTTTCTCAACATCTGTGCCCAGCACTCTGTAGGCTAATGCAGCAGCATGGCTCATCATCTCTCAAGATTAAAGGTAGCAGCTAAACAATAAAAATGCACATTTTATGTTTTATGGTGTGAAAAATCTGTGTGTTAGTAGGCGTGATTCATAGACTATGGAGCATTGTGTACTGTGAGGAACTACATATACAGACAGTGAGCAGAAGCTGGAGATGGAGCAGGCATGGCTGGAGCATGTGCTAACTTTGTGATTCAGACATCCTGTCATCCAAAGCCTTTTCCATCAGTGCAGTAAGAGTGACTGCATCTGACAGCTGAGCAGCTCTACCTGCCAAATGTCTGCAGGCAGGGGAAATCAATGAAATGGGAGGAGAAAAGGAATGAAGAAACAAAGAGGAGAGATATATAGAAAGAAAACAGGACAAACTTAGAGAGGGGAGATGAGAAACTGAGAGACATGGAGAGGAAATTACAGAGGAAAAGATACAAAGGAAAGGGGAGAAAAAGTGAAAGATAAACAATATAGAGAATAGGAAAGGTAAAAAGAGAGATAAAGAGAGAGTAGGAAAGTGAGAGACAGGGAAATTACAGGCAGGAAGATAAGTAAGAAAGGTGGGGCAAGTGGGGGAAATGAAAAAAGAAAGAGATGAGGACGAGAGACTGAGAAGGATGATGGTGACAGGGGAATGAGACTGAAAAAGAGAGCAAGACAGAAAAGTAGATAGGGAGAGATGAAAAAAAGAGGGAGACAAGAAGAATAGGGGATGGAAAGATAAGCAAGAGGAGCGAGCCAGACAGATGAAAAGACAGAAAGATGAGAAAGAGAGACATGTGAAATATGAGAGAGAGAGAGAGAGAGAGAGAGGACTAACGCTGCATTTGTTTAAACAGTAGATAACTAAAGTCATTACGCATCTGTGAATATTTCCATGGCGCAAATGAAAAGCAGCTCAGCGCGCAGAAGCTGTGATGGATGGGCGACGCGGTTTGCACTCAGACTGACATGTTTGCGTGAGAGCAGCAGCGGCAGCAACAGCACTCGGAGCTGTGACGTCAGCAGCGCTCTTAATGATGCAAGGCAGAAGGGCGCGAGGCTGCTGACACCCCGCTCACTCAGCGCTCCGCCAGCGGCCGTGCACCCAGCAAGCACCGCGCCACGCGCAGGTAAGTCCCGCTCACGCTTCATGTTAGGACACCAGGATTTTAAGCAAAAAAAAAAAAAAAAAATTGGTAAAGAAGAACACTGGCTACATCCCAAACCGCATCCTGTTGTGCTGCATGTTTCAAATGGCAGAGAACCGACCTGCATAAGTGGACTAGAAATGTTCGTTTAGAGTAAAGAAGGTGAAATGCGGTTTGGGACGCGGCCAGGGTCTTATTGATTACCAGGCTTCCTGATTGCTTACCAATCCCTCAAAGCCTGTGCGCTCTGGAACAGCTTGTCCTCAGTGATACAGACTCGAGGAGTCACCAATTCAGAAGAAAATCTCTTTATAAAGTTGTTTTTTAATGTTGTATATTTAAGGTTTATTACTAGCAGTGAACTGTGTTGTTCTGGGTTGCATTTGTAGTGTTAAAAGCCTAGCCATGCCGTGCACGCTTGTGCGCAATGGAACGTCAGAGCAGTGCCCACACTAGAAATGCGTTCAAGCGCTCCTTCAAAAGTACTTCTGATCCTCCCCCTCATCAACATTTAATGCCTTGTCTGCTTTAATTGACGGTCAAATAACAGTGAAGTGCGTGTGTGCTTCTTGCCAGAGCAAGATGAAAAGCAGGAGGTAAAGCCTCAGAGCCTCAGAGCGCTCCGCTCCGACTGGAAACGCAGGACGAGCGATGGTTGTTCATCTCAGCGACTCTCACTCACGTCTTTACGCTGTCCATCAAAAGTACGCGATTCCAGCTCCTCTGATGGCGCCGTCCATGTAGCCTTGCGATGTTCTTAGGAGACTCCTAGCAGAGATGCAGAGAAACGCAGGAACCTGGAACTTTAGGACCGGGTAAGACACAAGAAGTCAAGTCATCGGCAGGAAAAGAAGGTGAAATTAAAAAAAAAAGGAGGCTAGAACGAGCCATGGGCCATCCTGCTCCTTGGGCCATCCTGCTCCTTTTGATTTATCTCGACCCACTTAGTGTGCTGTGCACGTCGAACGCAAAGCGCACGAAAGTGGCACCGCGGCGCACCGCCAAGCCCAAGGAGCTGAACGGCACCGCGCTCTCTCCCGCTCCCGCGCCCGCGCCCGTCCCCGCTGCAGGTCACAACCACGACACGTGCCTGGGCTACTACGACGTGAGCGGCCAGTTCGACCGTGAATTCGAGTGTAACAACACAGATCACCGCTACTGCTGCGGCTCCTGCTACCTGCGCTTCTGCTGCCAGTTCCGGGGCAACCGGCTGGACCAGCGCACGTGCCGGAACTACAACAAGCCCGACTGGGTGAAAACCGCGGCACCGTCACCTGCCCCGACCAGCGAGCCATACGACCCGAGCGCTGACCAGACCAACACGGCGGTGTACATCACGTGTGGAGTCATAGCCTTCGTCATCGCGCTTGGCGTGTCGGCTAAGGTTGCCTACGACAAGGCCACGAGGCCGCCTCAGGAAATGAACATACACAGGTGAGAGCAGGGGCCGAGGACACGCCCCCAAAACAGCACCTCTTCACTTAACAGTATAGTGAAAATAATAGACCTAGCTACACTCTTTCTCCTCATTTCCACATCATCTTTAGTACAGGAATATTTTCTGGAGATTGAATTCACTTAGACAATGAAGAAATGATTGGAGATAGCATCAAAAGTTATTCTGGTCCATTCCAGGAAATAAACTATTAGCTAAGAAATCACATGTGTCCAAGCATTTCTTGATACTGATTGGTATTTTTGACTTTTGCCATCATGAAGTGGAACAACAGAAACTTCATAGCCAGTTATTTACTTACACGAAGTCACCGAGCACACACATGCAGAATATGTAAAAATAAATGAAAATACAGAGATTCCTTTCATCATACATGTGATTGTAATATGCACCTAGGATATGCAATATACACTCGCTTGAATATGCAACCGTGTACTGAAAATATATAAAACTGAATTTGATGATGGTGGAAGTCTGCACAGTTAATGAATAGTGTTTTGTACACAAAGTTTTATCGTCACTAAACACTAACCACTAACCAAAGCAGCTATTTCTCCTGAAAACTTCTGGTTTTGGAGATAGGAGGTTTCTGAGTAAAGAGTAACCTGTGCAGTCTTCCTGTTCTGTAGACGTGCCTCTTTTTCACATCGCTGCCTGCATGCAATATTAGATGTGGTATAAGCTGGTCGTGACCAGATTCCCAAGCAGAGCTGTATATTTGTTTCTGTGATGATCTGTGGTCATCAGTTCTAGCCAAACACCCCATGCATACAGTCAAGATGGAGGCTTTACAGGTCATTAACTATACTTCAATTTTGTTTTCCATTTGAAGTGGTCAATAAAAGCTGATTTTATTCCGACATCCCCCTGACTGGGCACATCATAAAGCCTGACAATTCATTTGTGAAGGAGAAGATGATCTCATTTTCGGATCACATTATTCTTCACAGGACATGGGCAATTTCATGTCTTAGTAATAAGCAAATGAGGGCTGAAAGTTGATTGGGTGATTTTCCTCTGCATCATATCTACCCACTGTCATGTAACCATGGCTATGTGACACAGTGGCAGGGTTAGAGGCAAGGCAAGCCACTGGAGATGAAATTGCGTCCACCAGTGAACTCAATAAATCCAATGTGGTAGATAAATGGCTATGTCACATTTATTATTGAATATTTCTCAACTCTTCATTTTGCTGCTCAGCATTGATCAATATGGCTGAGTTTTATAGATTTAAAGATTCACTAGTGTTACCTCTTTGCCTTTCGGTCTCTTTCTCCTAAAAGCATTTTAGCACATTTTGAAAAATTTAAACTGAACTTTTTGCACAGAACTGTACCATATTATATTGCACCATATTGCCTTGCAGTTTATCTAAATCTCCAAATCAGTATCATGTTAAAACATTGGTTGATTTAAGTGATCACACTTGCATGCAAAAGAGAATAAAATCAATGCAATGCTTTTTCTAAAGTTAAGATAATACTAGATGTGACAGATTCTTACTTCTAATTCGAAGTATTGTAATAGTTGTTGTGCATGTAAATTTAAAGTGTACCTTTTTGAGTAAATATTCCAATCTTCAGAGCAAACAAATAAACACACAGAATATGAAAGTAATTGGAAAATGTGCTGTTGACATTTCCATTATGCTAATGGAGCGAAGGGGAGCAGATGGCAAAGAAATTGGGTTTCTCTGTATTAAAATAAACATAAATAATGTAGCATTCATGATCTGAAATTGTTCTGAATTGCAAACACTACCTATTATACCTACGTCTGCTGTAGTTGAACAAATGATGAAACCTATGCAGCCACATCAGTTTCCTTAACCACATCACATTCACTCGTACTTGCACATAATCTTTCTTGCAGGATTGTTGCACTACGGTAAACAGTACAAACAGAGGAATTATAAATCACTCATGTTTACACTCTATTTATGTGATCGCTTCCTGCAGAGCCCTAGCAGATATTTTGAGGCAGCAAGGACCCATTCCCATATCGCAATATGACTGTGAAAACTTTGCGGCAATGAACAGCTCATCCAAAGACGACACTCCACAGCGGACAGGCTCCAAAAACCACTACACCCCTGTTCACACATCCAAATCTAATCATGGTGAGATACTGGACGACACTTTTGATGACTCATTCATTTGCATTTTGGCTTTCAGTTAATTTTCATTTAATGTATTCAAATGAATGGGGAAAGTCTTTATATAAAAGAATGTCCTTGTATGATGACAGTGGGACCACATGAGAATGTAGTAATAAATAAAATGAAATGCATTAGTACAGATTATATATTATATTTATATAATTACTGCAATTTTACTCTTGGCGTGTCTGTCTTAGTCACACTCATATAATATTAATCTGTCATGATAAGCATATATTAGAGAGCTCATTGCTGTATTGTATGCATTTCACTGTTGTCGAGGTGCCAGACGTGTGTCATTCAAACAGTGGATAATGCATGCTGAAGCCAGAGCAGTTGAAAATGAGCGAACATGTGCTTGTGTTTCACTTAGGCATTACAGATTAATCTGGCATGTTAACCCTCATTCATCAGCTAATTTTCCCATGCCAAATTCAAGCACATGCAGAAACAATCATGCAATTATGAGCCAACCATAATTTTGGTATGGATTCAAACTGAATCCTGTTTTCAGTGCAACACTGTTTACTTCCCAGAATGTGAATATTTCAAAGGGGTTATTTATCTATTATTATTATTATTATTATTATTATTACTTCGTAACCATTTTTGGTAAGTAGATATTTTACCTAACTGATCACAGATCACAATAATCATAAGTTTAATTTATAATCTAGCATGTATAAATAAGTGTGTCCTCTACATTCTCACAGTTATTTTAAGAGGCATCTCCATGATAGTTGGAAATATTGTGATCTCTGTTTTCCATATCCAGTCATGTAATAAAGAGGGCTGAGGGGTTGGGTGGAGACTGTGAAATCTCTACAGTCTCAGATTTCACCATCTCGCACTGTCCATGAAGCTCGGTCCCAGCTGTATTTGTCCTCCGATCTCCGATCAATGTTGCGAATGACTGAATATGTTCTGTGTTATGCTGAGCATGGTTGTCCTTGTTGACCTTGTTCTGTCGTCATGGCACCGGAGGTCAGCTATGACCGAGACTCACAGAGAGTGCTTGCACTAGACACTCTGTCTGACAAGAGATTTGCTGAAAGGCTCCAGGGGATTGTGGGTAATTTATAGTATATAAATTGGAGTCCTGTGCACTGACTGAGTGAGTACAGTTTCAATGTCAGTTCAAACAAAACAGGCTTAATTACAAGAATGAAATAGCTTGATGCAAAATTAGAATAAACATAATGCAATCTCAGGCCTTTTAATGTATAAGAATACAAACTGATTTTGTTTTACCTTTTAATGATTATTTACATTATTCTTTAGATGTGTGTCCTTCATCATCCTTTAGAATTCTAATTGAAACTTTGTCCTTGCTACAGGGTTAATTCTGATTAATTAATTACACTGTATAGAATTTATTTTAAAATGATTGACAAACCAGAATGAAATATTAATAAATTATCTTAACCCCACCCCACCCCACCCCAAAATGTATTGTATTGCCCTAGGTCAGTATATCAGTGTGCTGTTCATGTACTGTACATGTGCCCGCTTTTCTCTTATGTTATAATGAAAGCATGCATGATTTTCTCGTTACCATTTAAACAATGATTTAATTCATCCAACATGTTGGTTGCCACGAGGCACTCTCATAATTATATCCATACCCCTCTCGCTCTCTCTCTCTATCTATCTATCTATCTATCTATCTATCTATCTATATTTTTTTAAATTAAAATTGCACAGGCCATGATCTCTTAGTCATATGTGAGATTTTCCCCAGAGGGTCTGAAAGCTTTCACACACATATATCCAGAGATGAGGACATTAACACCTGCTGTATCATATCGCTTCAGCTCCAGGACACACCTGAGGCAAAGTGTTAGATCAAACACACACTTGCACTGACAGTACCTAAAAGGTGTTGTCATTTGAAAGTTCTTGTGACATGAGTGAAGGCTGAACTTGATTTCACAATAACCCAGAGAGATTAATAGAACAGTTGGTTATATTTAGCCAGACAGAGATGGAGAGAGAGAGAGAGAGAGAGAGAGAGAGAGAGAGAGAGAGAGAGAGAAAGAGAGAAAGATGCATAGTGGACCTTCATAATGAAGGCTTGTCTAGATCACTCAGTTGACTCCTGTCAGCTACTACAGTGATGCTCTATAGAACCAGGGCCTGCTTGATTTGTTGGCTTTGTTCAATTTGAACCGGCCTGTCTCATACTCAGTTATTTGATTCATGCAGTGTGTCAGAGCTCGCCTGGATGAGCACAAGGCAGTTTTTCTGGGTTTATCCAACTGTTACTGGCGATCAAAACTGTTTTCGAATGCTGGAACAGTCTAGCTACTGAATAGAGCTTCTGTAAACAATCTATTACAAGACCAGTCCACTTTTCATTTGACAGTTCTGCCTTACTCCAGTTCATGCTTCCCTTCTATCTCAGTAGACCATGGAATTAATAACAGTCTCATATCTGTTGTGTGCTCATTCTCGTCTCATAATGTAATACTTTCATGGAAGCTTCTCATTTTTATTTTTACAGCCACTGTGTCATGTAATTGCCTTCGGATTATAAATCTGATGGGTTTAAGCTTCCAAATGGCTTCCAAGGTTATCAACCGGATATCAGATATAGTATTATACTTGGTGTTGTTGGCACTGGTAATTACAATGTCAAGAGCAGAAATACCACCTCAACATGCACACACGATTCTGACAGTCACCCCTCCTGCACAAACAAGGTGACTGCATGTCTGAATTATGGAAAGTCATAACTCTAGGCACCAAGGGAGTTTTGCTGTTTATGGCATTCAGCTTCTGTTTACCCTGAAAGGAGAGTCAACTGAATGTGTATATGGTTCTCATTTGCTGTCTGGGCCTTACGGTTGACTCACTTATTTCAGGTGGACACTATTCGAAGGAGACTGGCCGTGGTGGAGGACATGACCTTCACAACTTCATCTCATCTGGCTTTGTGACTCTGGGTAGAGGCCATGCAAAAGGTAATACTTTGCTTTTTGTGTCAAAAAAAAAAAAAAACAGTCTGTAAACATATAAGACTCACTGCAATATGTTATGAGGGATATTTGGGCTCTTTAATGCCTACTGGAGTGTTAAGCACTCAAGTTCATTAAGAGAGAAGTGCTATTAGTGTGATAAAAGATAACACTTATAATCAGCATAACTGAATGATGCCTGCAGATCAAGTGCTTTTTCCTTAACACTATGCATAAATATTTATGACTTAACATTTAACTTGCTTCCTAAAAAAAAAAAAAAAAAAAAAAGCCAACAGTTGCTTCACATAAATGCATTACCTTCAGGTTAAAAGACAGGTAAGATTACACATGCTAATTTAATTTCATTATCTAACCCCAATCTTGAAGATTTAACCCCAATGAGCAATTACATTTGTGGTTTAAAGCCTGAAGCAAGGATGCACTTTTCATGACTGTCTGTTATTTTTTATTTAAGATTTGCTTATTTCCAGATCACACGCATATTAAGACAGGTTTTATTTTACTGTGTGAAGATCTTTTGTATGATTATGGTGGTTCATGTTTTAAGTTGATCTACTGGCCAGTGAATAATTTGTGAACAGCTCACCTCTCTGACATGTAAGAAAATGTATAGGATGGTATTAATAGAAATAGACTGGCTTTACTTACAGAGATAACATACCATTGATATTCATTTGTTGTGGGAGAGATTCATTTTTATAAATCAACAATTAATGCTTCCTTTGCTATAAAACATTATAGTAAGGCTAGGCTTCTCTGAGCAGTGTCCATTACATAAATCTAGAGCTACCCTAGAAAAAAAAAAACATCGTAGATCATACATTCATGTGAGCCGGAGGAGAAAGGAAGGCGTGAGCTGCATCACAGCCAGTCTCCATTAGGTACCATTTATCTGCCTGCATTTTTCGCTACTACAAAGCAATGAGCTGAAATCCATTTCTTTTTTGTTTGGTGTGACTCATTCCCCCCACCACTCTACCCGGGTGGTTTGTTTTTGCTTTTCATATATTTAAGTGCCCTTTTTGCAGAGGCCTATTCACCCATGTGCCGCCAAGACAGAAGTGCTGGTTATTTTTAGAGATGCTTGATGAAGTATGAGTAGTGAAGGTATTGGTGTATTTCCAGAATGTATGATTTTAAGACATGAGCACAATCACCACCCTGCTATTAAAGTAGTGCTACTGGCTGTGTAGCTTTCACATTTTTTTCATTTCACTCCACTGTGAAATGTTCTTTTCTGGTCCATCCTATAAAGGTCAGCTTTGTCTCAGTGCATAATGCAGAATCATTTAGACGGAGCTGAAACCCTTGAACACCAGTGCAAGCCTTCTTTTTTCTTCTGGTATGCTATTTCTGAGATTGTGTATCTTAGAAAGTTTGAAGTTAAATTACAACAGTATTTTGTACATCAGAACTAGAACCCACAGAAATGACCAAATAATTAAGTGAGTTTGGATTCCACTGCTGTTGTTGATGAAAGTGGACTTATAGTGCAATGCCATCCACCTTGTTAAATCGGACTTGTTTTCCCTCTTGACATCTCCCTCTTTCCTTCTCTTTTCCTCTCATCGACACAAAACAACATCTTGTCATCCTGCCTTTAGGCTGTCTGACACATTACTACTTCCATTCTTTAAGTGGAAAACAGCCAAGATCAAAGCAACCTAAAGCTATCGATTACAGACTTTTTTATGTTTTGGCCTTTACACACTGAAGACCTTCTGATGCAAGAATCAAGGGAAAGAAGCAACTAAGACGTTATTTCTATTTATCTTTTCTTAACCGAAAGTGCAGTCAAGCATGTAAATTAAATCTTGTACCATGTGCACAAGGGAGTTTTTTTTTTTTTTTGGTGAAGCTTGGTATTAAATAATTAGCAGTTTGTTTTGGTGCCTAATTATAGTTAGAGATTTTGTTTCTCCCAGGAAGAAAGCTGGCAATGTTCAAACAAGGGCAAAATGAGCACCATGTTAGCTGCACGCTTCACATATGGTTGCTCACAAAGCACAGCACAAGACTTCAAAGAAGTTTACTTCTCCTTCCATTTGACCTCCAGTGCTGCACTCTTTTTAAGAATTTTATCCAAACTCTGAATGCTTTCAATCTCAGAACGTTCTCAACTTCTGAAATTTTAAAAAAGAAGAAATCTTCAAACAAGCCATCTAAAGATTACTGATGTATTTGAATCTCAAAAGAATTACCTGGTGTGCCACCAAAGAAGCACCCTGTTTGAATTTTACCACAAACACAGTGAGGTACTAATTATTATGCATTAAACCAGCATGTAGAAAAGTAATGCTCCTAAATCTAATGTTCACTAGCTGTTCAGACGTACTGTTCTGATGCATCATTCAGAGACAGGAGGAAAAGAATGTGGTTGATTTGTCAGACTCTGACCTTTGCTTCCGCTTTGTGAATATAGAATAGCTCCCTGAAGAAAACCGTTCATTCTTTTCAAGATACTCTTATCAACACATGGTTGCTTTGTCAGTCACTCTTTCAATAGACTCCAACCCCATCCATCATCTTATGCAATCAAATGCTTCCATCAGCTCATGCAGCAAGGCGAGCGATGAGACTGCAGCAGCACGTTCTTATGGGAGCCCCTTTGTCTTGTGCTGCCCTGAAGAAGTGGTCCAGGGGATACTAGGCCTGGAGAATCACTCGACATCCTGAACAGAATTCCCCTAAGCTGTGCACACACTGGTAGAATTTAATGAGGAGCAGCCATCTGTTCAGTACGCTTTTTGAGGAAACTTGCTCCAAAGCCTTCTAATTCCACTTTTGCGAAAGTAGCGAAGTGCCACATTTTAGCCATCCATAAATGTCCACATGCAGCTCCATCTCTGTCGCATTTCGCCACAGTTCGAGAACACAATCTTCTGAAATATCTCCTCTGGTAATGAAAAGGAACCTCAGCTGACTCAGATAAAGTGGGTTGTGTGAGAAGAGCTGTGAATTGAGAATTGCTGTTTATATGCCTTCACCGTGATTTAAAGTATGCAGTATTTGCTTTTTACTATCTTTCAAATATTCTATGGATAAACACGAATCATCTATAGCCTTTGATTTAAATGAAGCATGTACATTAGCTTACATGTAAATAATTACTTATTACTGGTATCATTCTAATAAATTGCATTGATTCATTATGAATAAAAAAAAAGATTATACATCGAGACATTAGATACCTGCTTTAGAAAGTACTTAACTTCTGGTTTGATATGCACACAGCCCACTGAAGCTTGGATTGTTTTAATTTCTTGATTGCTTTTAATAACCATGGACAGTATTTGATTACACACGTTGTCTTGAAGGACATGAGTAACACTCATCATAAGTGGGTAGCTAGAGATTTTTGATGAATTCAAGTGATTTATTCATGATTTGGAAGTCATTAACCCATACTGCCTCGTTCCTTAAAGGGGATAGAATGTAGGTTGTCACATGTTTGGAGTTATCTTACGGAATATTTGCCGTCATTCAATTTCACAGCTGTAATGGTGTGTGACTTATTGGATCTGTTACAATTCAATAAGCTTATTTTTATTCAAGAGAAGTAGATGAGTAGATTACCTGTGCACACTTGAAAATAGATGACTGTTTGCTATTGGCTAGGCTTTTGGCTTTTTGAGTGGATTTCATAATTAGATTTCATAAGTAGAGTGTGCACAGATGATTTACAGCAGTTTAATAGTTCTCTTTCTTATTTAATCTGTCTGATTTTATGAAACTATAAAGAGTTTTATCTTCAGCACTCACGTATTCCTCCAGACAGAAATACATTCTCTGTCTACTTTGATAGGAGCAGATATACTCCTTCTCATTTAGGTAGTTGTCCAATCAGCCAATCATGTGACAGCACCACAATGCATTAAATCAGACAGATGGAGGTCAAAGCACTTAACGTTCACATGAAACATCAGAAAAAGTATGATCTCTGTGACTTTAACCCCGGCATGGATGTTGGTGGTAAACGGGCTGGTTTGAGTATTTCAGAAATCGCTGATCTCCTGGAATATTCATACTAAACAGTCTCTAGAGTATTGGACACCAACCCTGTTCCTGGAGATTAGGATCGCATTCTAATTATGCCCACATGACCAACTAATCAATGACTTGAGAAATTCTAGTTGGAGATAAAACCTTCAGTCATGTAGATCTCCAGGAACAGGCTCTAACGTTTAAATAGAATATTATGTATAAGGAAAACAAACAAACAAAAAAATACAAAAACAATAACAGCAACAACAACAAAAACATGAGGTTGTGAACATTGACAGTTTGTGGGTTGAAACACCTTGTTGATGAAAGAGGTCTGAGGAAAATAGCCAGCCATGCTATTGGTCAAGTCACAGATGACACTCACCCACTCACTCATTTGCTGAACCGTTTAATCTTACTTGGGCTGTGGGGAGGCTGGAGCCTAAGTCAGCCCACATTAGGTGAAGGCAGGGTACATCCTGAATAGCTCAGCAGCCCATCACAGTGCCAACACACACAGCCATTCACACTCATATCCAAGCATAGGTGCAAGCCTAATGTGCATGTTTTGAACTGTGGGAGGAAACCAAAGTACCAAGGAGAAGATGCAAACTTCACACAGAAATGCCTGAGCCCAGGACTCGAACCCAGGACCTTCTTGCTGTGAGGCGGACGTGCTAACCACTACGCCACCGTGCATCCCACAGAGAGCACACTTTTCTCCATTCTGATGCTTGATGAGAACATTAAGAACATCAAGTTAGGTGTGTGTTCTTAATAAAGTGGATTGTGTGTGTGTGTGTGTGTGTGTGTGTGTGTGTGTGTGTGTGTGTTGTTTGGCAATGAGATTGGAGCTGGTGATTATCTTCTGTGGGCAGGTGACTTGGCTAGACTGTCAAAATCCTTACCAGAAAATTCATTATGCTGACAGCAAACAGGAAATGCCTCCCACTGTGCCCACAAACAGCAAAGTCTCTAAATGTCAGCTCAGTCGTCCTCTGGCTCTTCTGGTCCAGCTGTCTCACTCAATACCCCCTATGTGCTGAGAGCTCTGTCTCCGAACCTTGGAGGAAAATGCTAGTGAAGTCACTTCCAATATCTACATAATGTTGCCTAACTGCGATTTTTTCCAGCTCTTACAGATCACAACCTCCATTACAGTCCATTATCTCTGTATACTGACTTGGACTTTCATTCATTAATTCATTTGCTGAGCCACTTAATCTGACTAGGGTCGCAAGGAAGCTGGAGCCAATCTCAGCCAACTCTGGGCGAAAGCGTGGTACACCCTGAACAGCCCACCAGTCGACTTGGACTTGATCAGTTCTGTTTTTTTCTGCTCTCTTCTGAGTTTGACCATAATACCACTATAGAGGTGGCATTTACTGAACTCTGTACCGAGCCTTGAAATCCCCAAAAGGTAATGGAAATATATTGTACAGCGGGTGTGGAAAGGGTGGGTGGGGGCAATCCAAATAACAAGGTCTATATAGGCCAACGCAAATAGACTTAGTGAGTATAGAGGCAGTCTCACATGGCTGAAAATTGACTTCCATTCTTTCCAGCTCCTTATATCACAAGTGAAAGAATGATTTTTCTGGTTGAGACAGAAAGTAAAAATTACCTCACTTACCACTTACAGCATGATGAGTGCAAAATGTTCAAAACCAATAACAAGTCTCACAGGAAATGGGCTGAGACATTGTTGTACTCCAGGTTCATACTCTTACATTGATTTGCTTGACTGGATTCCTCTCGGCTTCTTTATGGTGCTGGGTTTCTTATATTCTTGTGGTTATAAAGTGGTTTGGAGTCCACAAGCTTGGATGCGCCTGTGAAAGAACAACAACAGTGATTTTATGGTCTGTTTAACATTGAAATTGAGTTTGTGTACTATTAATGTGCAAGTAATTTTTTTCCCACATTTTTTTCATAGTTTTGAACCCAGTATCCAGTGTTCACAACTAGGCACAAAAGAGTGTTTTGTTTTTCCTGTAAAACAATGGAATTTGGGTACAAATATTTCAGAACCTTAACACATCTGCATTAGTTAATGTACGGCATAAATCAGGGTGGGTTTTTTTCCCCCCAAATGAGGATGCCAGTGTTTATCAGAATCCATTAGAGAAAGTGCAGATATGTTATGCAACAGTTGAAATAAAGAGATTTTCCTGTTTATTTCCCTCATGTGCACTTATTATTTATTGTCATTATGAATGTGTGGATTATAAATGTTTGTATCAGAGTAAAAGCACCCGCTGGACACCTCATCAACACTCTTATCATTCTCATTACTAGCAGTACTATTTATGTTCATGGATGGCTTAACTGGCATCCATATACTTAATGTAATTATTAACCCAAAAGAACAAGTTTCTATAGTGTTGCATAATATGTAATATTCATAGGAATGATTTTCTCATCTGTTCAAAATAATGAGCAGTAATCTGTAACCTCAGAGGGAAAATAATAATTTTCTCATAGTTTTCCACCTCACCTGGCTTGTCTTTTATACATTTCAGAATTACATCCAACAGCCATAAAAATGTGTCTATACACTGATCAGCCATAACATTAAAGCCACCTTATTATTATTGTGTAGGTCTTACTTGTGTTGCCCAAATGACTCTAATCCATCAACGCATGTGCTCCACAAAACCTATGTGATTTGGTATCTGGAACAAAGCAGTTCAGAGCATGTCATTTAATTTCTTTTAGTTGCAAACTGGGGGCTCCATCGTTTGGACTTGTTTGTCCAGCACATCCCACTGATGGGCAGTTTGGTTGCCAGTTTTCCTTAAACCATTCTTGAACAGTTTTTGCAGTATGACAGGATGAATAAACCTGCTGAAAGAAGCTACTGTCCTGTAACTGGTTTAGATTAACTAATGTAAATGGTATAGATTTATGGCATTTTGCAGATACCCTTATCCAGAGTGACTTACATTTATACACCTGAGCAATTAAAGTTAAAGGGCCTTGCTCAAGGGCCCAACAGTGGCACCTTGGTGGTACTGGGGCTTGAACCCCTAACCTTCCTAACCCAGAGCCTTAAACAACTGAGCCACAACTACCCTAACAGCCACATGAATTATAGGACCCATGTTTTCCCAGCAAAACATTATCCAGAATATCACCTTCTTCATGTGGCTTGTCTTCCTCACATAGACCATCCTGCTGTCCTCTCTTCGTCACAAAATTGAAAACATGCAGACAACTGTCCATATAATGTAAATGAAAATGTCATTCATCAGACCACTCCACCTTCTTCCATTGCTCCATGGTTCAGGTTCAAGGTTCACATGCCCATTCTAGGTTCTTTCACTGGCGGACAGGGATCAAGCATGTGCACTCTGACTGGTCTGCAGCTACACAGGTTCATATGCAGCAATCGGCAATGCACCGTTTGCCTTGACACCTTTCTATTATAGCCAGCATTAACCTTTTCAGTAATTTGAGCTTTTGTATGGGATTAGACTATACAAGCTCGCTTTTACTCCTCATGCATGCCCTGAGCCCTAGTGAATCAGTTTCTTTATTTTGATTTATTTTATATTTTTCTTTGTACAGCTCTTGGTAGATACAATCCACTGCATACTGTAAGTACCCTAGAAGACCTGTGGTTTTAGAGATGCTCTGGCCCAGACATAAAAATTTGGCTCTTGTCAAAGTCACCCAGATACTTATGTTTGCTCATGTTTCCTGCTTCCAACAAACCAGCTTTGAGACCTGAATGATCTGAATGAATGTCACTAACAGCCTAATATACAGGGTGACCTAATAAAACCTTCCACATTTCAAGGGAAAATGAAAAAAAAAATTATGTTCATCCAGTGTAGTTTCTATTCATCATGTTTTGAAGATGACACCCTCCAAATGGTGACAGTCATTGTCTATATATGCTTGGAGGATTTCTAAGGGCTGCCATGGCTTGATATGTCATGTCAGGTGGAACCATAAGCAACCTTAAGGTTTGCAAGACTTTGGGGTTGATGAGGTTTCATTTGTGATTTAAGCCCCACAGAAAAAAAATCACAACGTCACAATCATGAGGTCAGGGGAATGGACCAGCCATTCAACATCGTTGTTTGTGAAGAATGCTTTGACAGTAAACACACGGTGTGCTCTTGACCACACCATGATGACGACTGAGGGCAGTTAGGGTTGGGCTATCAACAGACCTCTTACCTCACTGAGTTTCATGTGTGCAAATAATGATGAATAAAAACTGTAGTGAATAAAGTTTTGTGTGTGCAAATAATATTTTGCTTATCTTTAACTTTCTTTTTTATATCCTTTGAAACATTTTCACTCTGTACTCCATGGCATATGCCATTGTTTCACATTCACATTAACTCTCAGTGCTTTTGAAGTTTTGGCTGATCAGTGTATATGTGTTGAATTTATTACTTAAATTCTGACACAGTATGCCTAATTTGTATATATTTTCTCTGAGACTAGTGTGTGACTTTACTCAATATTGCCCCCTGAAGTTTTGTAGCACTGTACTGTGGATCACAGTGGTGTTTGAGAAGTCTCAGGAACTCATCTCTCACTTTCAGGGTGAAATGTGTAATTAGCAGGGTTTGGGGCTTGATTTTCAGTCCTTACTTTTGAACAGTTTACAGCTAATTGTAGTGAAGAGAAAAAAGGTGCTGAATAAACTCCCAGTAAACAAAAGGCAAAGTCATTACCCTGAACGGTTTAGACTAAACAGGAAAATTATGAACACTTAACTGATGTCCTTTTTTGGATCTCAACACCCTGATGAATACATCTGAAAATGAAAAAGATGCAGGAAGGCTGGAACTTGCTTTTTCTTCCAAACTACATTTCTCTCGTTCACGTGTGCTTTTTACTGGCTCCTCAGGGCAGTATTACAGTAATAGATCTTTTCTTATTTAATTGGATTGAAGTAAATTCATCTTCCTCATAGAATTATGTGAAACAAAGCCATGATTTAATGAACCCAGTGTGGCCTGATGTACAAGGTGACCTTTACATAGCTGAAACGGAATGATAGAGATTAACCATGGAATAATATCCATGGCCCTGGGAAACTAAAGGAGGTAAACCTGAATCATCCTAATTCCCAAGGGTATTTCCTTGACCTTATGCTATGTTCACCACATGTGAGGCAATCTCTAGTTTTCATTTCTGATCTATTATTCATATGGAAGCAGCAGGAGAGAAGACGAAGGCAGATCACTGTTATCTTTCTGTCTCTTCTCCTTTTGCCTGTGTCACTCTCAGGCACTATTGTATGGGTGCACAAATGGAACTTTGTTGTATGGGAAATTTGCCATTCTGTCTGGAATGGAAAGTAGAGTTGTCATTTCAGGCAAAACCTTCTCAGAGTCCCATGAAGTTTGTTTTTTTTTTAGCCTACAAAAGAAGAGAGTGTGTAGGTATCAAATTAGAAGATAACATCTCAGAGACGGTTGGTCAGGGTATGGAATGAAAATGTAGGATTTGAGTGACCACTGGTATTATGAAACCATTAGGATTAAACCACCCACTTTCACTGTATGGGTATAAACATAATACAGACATACACAATGACAGTCAGATAGTCAGCACCATACTTACCTCCTAATGTTATGTTTCAAGTCCGTAATCATTCCCTGTCTTTTTCTAACTGCAGCATTGTAAACAGTGATGTGCTTACTACTGGCTAGCTCTTTCATTCAATTCAGGGCACAGAAAATATACAGTACAGACACTTGTCTTATTAAGTAATTTGTACTTTGACTGGATTCAGACTGTTTACTTTCACTATACTGCAGAGGCATTCTTAGAAAACAAACAAAATGAACAAAAAAAAAGGAAATTGTCCTCAAATGTTTGAGTAAATGTTCACTGAATTTATAACTGAAGGAAATAGACACCTTGAGTGTTTTTTCAAGACTTGGGTTCCTTAATGCTTACACACAGACAACAATTTTAATGAACTAAATGAGTGTTTCCTTATAAATCCAAATCGACAGACAGACAGCAGAGTATTTTACCATATATGAAAGTGGGCCTGACCTCAGGAAGGCGGGTGGTATTACATGGGGCACAACGCAGGTGCAATGCATGATATCTGTGGAACCTAGGGAAGTCTTTGTACAGTGCTTTGGTAAGTGTGTGTTACGGCATAGTTTGGTGTGTTCAGTGGTCAGGTAAGGCGATTTCCTTTAAAATGTAATGAACGGCAAGCCTTCAAAACTCTCCTGTTATACATGAAATTATGAAATGATGTATACTTTCACTATCAAGGTTTTTTCAGGAGGTACTTAGATTTTTGAATCCAGTTGATAGGTTGTATTAGTCATTTTGAAAAGACTGCTGCTTTACTCTCGCAAGTGCACAGAATCGCGAGACTAGGACTTGACTCCGTCCGTCCATATAAGGGAACACGATGGCAAAAATATCAGTATGCAGCTTTAACAAGTGAAATATAAACTAGTGAACTTCTGAAAAAATGTAACTAGGAACATCTACACATATGAGCTTCTGTTTACATACATCAGACAAACATCAGCTAATTTACGTAAATGAATGGTATGACCTTATTCATATGCAGATTACTCTGTATTTGTCGTCACATCCACAATTTATTGCCTTTTTTTTCTCCTTCGGAAGCTTGTAATAACAAAAATGTATATGATATGCAAGCTTTTGTAATTCTGGGTTTCATTTTCCTTTAATTATGTAGAAAGTAATTCACCTGTTTATTAGAGTGGCTATTATAGTTCATGTGCATGTTCTCATTCAGTGATGATGACTGTGATGGAAATGACAGCTCTATTACTCTTTTCAGTAGACTATAAACCTAGGGAGGATTCACCAAGTGTAAACACAACAGTTATAATAACAGTTATAATAGACCATGTGAATCTTTACTTCATACTTTTTGCTTTTTCTTGTTGGTTTTTCTAGTGTTTCTGTCCACTAAAGTAAAAAAAAAGTCCACCTTAAATCATTAAATAAAAAAAAAAAACAGTAATCTGGAAGGCAAACATGAATTCCTATTTTTTCCTTTTCATTCATTTTTTTTCTTAAAAAGAGTGAAGGATTTGCCCCTGTATCCCATTTATACCAGCTTCAGGTAAATGCAAATCCATTCCACCTCACATTGATGTGGGAGTTACAAAAAACATTGCTGCTCTTGCATTTATTATTATAATTTTTTATTAAAATGTTTCACAGCACTGTGTATGCATTTCCATAGCTTTTATTGAAAGCTGAATATGTATGAACTTGACTTGGTGGCACTCCTTCTGAATACCAGGACTACACTCAGTCATGTCTTTAATGTTTGCTTCCTTTGCTTCAGCGGGGCAGCGTTACATTTGGCTTCACTGTGCATGCAGGTAGGACACTGATCAGTTTAATGTTCCCTGGCTGTGACCATTAAAGTAGTAAATACTGGAGTGTTAAGACTCAGTATATCCCTATCTGGACAAGATTATATTAACATGGGGTACTGGGGTAATTTTCTATTTTATTCTGTTGCTGCTAATATAATATATGATTTAGTTTGTCTGGTTAAGCCATGTCAGTGATTTTTCACAGGATTCCTCTGAGAAAATTACAGGTATAATTGTATTTGTAATTGTATAACTGTTTTTTCCACCAAACTAATCAGCTTCCTGATCATTTTAGTCCTATCCCAATATGTTTGTGATTTTTGATGAAGATATTGCCGTGAATTGGAAAAAAATGTTTATCTTTTGCTTCTCAGTATTTAGTGTGATAGCACATGACCCCACCAAAGAGTTTAAACACTTCCTGAGTCTTAAAGTTAAAATAGATGCGTCTAGCATACTTTGTGATTATTGTTTTATTGTCAGATGTAAGGGATGATGGCTCGGTGGTTTGCACTGTCGCTTCACTGCAAAATGTTGAAAGAAGGTCCAGGGTTTGATTTCTGGGCTGAATGAGGGCGTTTCTATGTTGAGTTCGCATGTTCTCCCCATGCTTGCGTGGGTTACTTCCAGGTGCTCCAGTTTCCTCCATACACATTAGGCAATTGTCTGTTCCAAACTGCTCCATGTATGGTTGTGTGTGTTCGTCTGCGTTGGATTGGCTACAGTGGATTCTCTAAGATATGCTCAGGATTTCCGTGACCCTAGTAGGATAAAGTGGTTTAGCAAATGAATAGATGGATGAATTAATGAATTTCAGCCAAGTGTCTTTCTGTGTGAAGTTTACATGTTCTTCCTGTGCTTGCAAGGGTTTCCTCAGGGAACTGGCCAACAGTTACTCAGGTCAAATGGCTACTATAAATTGCCTACAATTGTTAATGGGAATGTCCTTGTAGTGTTTGCAGGAGACTGCCACCTTTTCAGGGTGTACCCCAGCTCTTGTCCAAACTCAAGTGGGATTGGCTCCAGCTTCCCTCATAAACCTGACAGAGAGTTGGTAGCGATAACTGATGGATGCATTTCCATATTATTAATTGAACTTTGGTTTAGCTAACTGAAATAAGTTCCACTGTCTCTTATCAAATTCAGTCCCTGCGTCAACTGCTTGGAAGCCATCATTCTGTAAAAAGCAGGGAGGACGGCGATGGGGAACAGCATAGCTTGGGCACTTAGTTTCTGTTATAGTATATTACTGAAGCAGGCTGTGAGTAATTGCCTCATTACAGTTCACATTGGCTGCCATTTTGGAATTGCACCAAATCTTTAAAAGATCTAGGAAGGACATATGCACCGTTGAGTTAAAAAAAAATCTAAATAAACTGTATAAATAAAGATTTCAACCGTGACAAATGATAAATTTGATATGCAGTACAGATATCATATAAACATACCCTATTTGATGCATCTCGAGACTAATGGGCCTCAAGTGACACTTTCAGCTCTAACTTGCCAAATGCCCTTGGAGGCTACAGGTGTTGTTCTTTCTGTGTCACATTGATTTGATGCGCTTGTTACATAATTGACAGCCTTTTTCAGTGGTAATAAATGCTGCAAGATCCAATTAGTGTGTATATTGAAGAGGGGGCTGTGTATAGTGCAAGCCTGCTGATCTAACTCCTGCCGGGAGCCAGTTACATTTATGTACGATAATGGAAGAATATGTTTGTGTGTTAATAAAATAAAGCAAATTAATACACAGTTTTAATATTTGTGCTATTGATTTGACAAGAGGAAAAAAAACATTCTGCAGACTAATAAAATGAACAAGAAGTGAAAGAAAAAGCAATGATTCAGATGTAATCTGTAGTATAAGCTCAAGTTGCAGATGTCCAAATCACTCAAAAGGATGGTTTTTACAAATGGTACTTTCATCTCAAGGATAAAGATGGATAATTGCAGACATACAGTATTCAGAGCAAAGATGAGTGTGTTTAGTGCATTTCTGGGATATATGAATGATGAAAAGATAAACAGTAATAAGGCTTACATTTTTGTTCCTATTCAGTATTGTCTTGTTCCTGTACTTTTCTTAAGAAAACCAGAGTTTTAATGCTGACAGTAAGAAGCAGGTAGATGTTAACATAAAAGCTGTTAGACGGCATATCTAAGATAACATGCTGTGTTGGGAATCTCTCTGTGGATTGGCAATGTAAGAAAGATGAGAGAGAGAGAAAGAGAGAGAGCGAGAGAAACCCCACCGGCCACCATGTATAGCTGAGAAAAGCTTAGTGTTGAGGCTTAAATGCACATCTCAAAGATAGTGTTTTACTATTGTATCAAGTCCGAAGGGGGACATGGATAAGTAACAGTCTGTCTGTAGATTTTTTTTTTTTTAAATCAGAGGTTAGTTTTATATGCAGAAAGTAAAAAGGAAAAAGCAGTTTGTGTCGGAGATGAATATGACTCTCAGCATTGTTCAGACTTTCCATTGCTAAGTGCATGCCCCTTGTGTGAAATATGTCCTCCAGGAAGACACACATATAGTAAAAGTAAGGTTTTTCCCTTACTTGTGTTCTGATCTTTTAAGCTGAACTTTTGTAACTGCAAAAATTGAGGCTGCTTCAGAAACTTGTGGTGTCGATGGGAGGACACAGTCAGCTTTTCTCTTAAAAGCAATGACCCTAGAGGCCAGGTTCAGCCAAGGCACAGAGAAGAAAGATTGTCTCTGCCACGGTGACACTTTCACTCTCTGTTTCACAGCTGCTGCTTAAGCTCAGTTCCAGCTTTTACACATCGACCAGCATGGATGTATTCAGACTACTGACTCACAACCATAAACTTGTATTGCAATTTTTTTTTCTTGTAGCAGTCGTAACAGATAGTCCGTTTTTGTCACCTCTAAGAGACCATTTTTTATTAAATCTCACTGTCACACTCACAGCGAAGAAATGACTTTGCATTTTGAGCTTTTGAGGCTCTCTGCATGGCTGCATTGTCACAACCTGGTACCATGTGAGCCAGGCTTTTTGAGTACCTCTCCAGTGTGCCGCATCTCAAAGGCGCCATATTGATTTATTTCTTGCAAGAACATTGCCGACTGTCCCTGCTCTATCTGCTCTATTAATACCATGCCTACCTTGTTTAAACAACTATGTAACCAGTAACAACCCCCCAATGCTGTCGGGGAGCACAGCTGAATTGTCCCTGCATGCAGCAAACTGTTATTCCAATGCACCAGTATCGTCAACTAATTTCCATTTATCCTTTGATAGAGGGTGTACTGAAGCCTCTGTATAATTTGCATGCACCGACTTACAGGGTGTGCAATGACAGAGCTGTGCAGCATAATTTGACTTCATTCTATTCATTACGAGGACATGGAGCATAAAGAGGTGAATCTGCATAATGCTCGACTGCATTGTGTTTCTTGTATCAGATCTGAATTGCTCTTGCACTGAGAACAGTCTACACCCCCTTTCGTGTTACCTGACGAAGACAGAATGCGACAAGTGTAGCTATGTTTGGATGTAATGAGAGTGGTATTAACCTTCTGATGAGCCACGTGGAGTGTAAGATCTTGCTGGTGCATGGTGACTGCTTTGTCAGCTATGTGAAAGAAATTCTATCTACAGTACCGCTCCATTTCTTTAAGACATTCAGCAGTCTGGGCAAGCATGAAAACAATTAATTAAACTTTGGAAAGTCAGGAAGGTAGTCATGCATCAGATATGAGGGGAGAGACACCTTGGAGAAGATTGTGATTAAGCTCAGCTGTGTTAAGCTTTATTGTACATACCAGAAAAGTTTGAAAATGCAGTTTCACTTAAAGCCTTAAAGCAAATGGAATACTGTTTCAGGAGATAAAATCTGGACAACAAAATGTATTCTGTATCATATCTCCCTCATCCCAAGTGTAGACATTCAGCCACTATATGTCCAGTGCCACAAATGTGTTTTCAGTTCTGTCCTGGAGCTACCATTATAAGATTTCCAACAAATAAGAGAGACAACTCTTCCATGGGGCAATTATACCAGGTGTAAATAAATAAATAAATAAATGTTTATCTTTCTAAAGTCTTATTTATAAATATTTCTAGTTTATCTTTCTAAATACTTCCTCTTTTGATTGCTATTTAACAGATAGATTGGATTGAGTTGCCTCAATTGAGTTGACCCTTCTAGATCAGGATCAATGCTCCGTTTAAGTCCATTTCTGCACACAGCGATCAAAAATAGGAGTTGCAACTGTTTAATGGTTACTAAGTCACTCAGTCACTCACTAATTTCCTGAACCGCTTAATCCCGCAAGTATATTTATATCAAGCCAGCATATTTATCTGGCTTGGTGGAGGTTTGCATTCTCTATGCACTCTTGTTTTCAGCATATTTTATAGCTCCTGTTTTTAACATATTAGTTTTGTTTTCAAAGGGCGGGTTCGGAAAATGAGTCTGCTATTTTTGTTTTTCTGAACTTCTATATAGCTTAGTAGTGCACTAGCCAATCAGAATGCTCTATCTCTCATATCTAGTGGGTGTGGATGTAGGAATGTAACATATACTACAAATATTGGAAAAAGTATATTATACCGTGGACAAAATCATGTGCATAATTTGTCTCCCATGTATTAACTTTAGCCCCACTAACATAAACTATCATCCTGCTGCTACTACTGCTGTTGACAATGCAGTGTGCTTTCTGAAGAATGCAATGTGAGGAATGCAATCGTGGTTAGCATTCTTAAAGGTTTGAAGTAAGAGTTGGCGGTTGGCATGGTGTTAAACTAGCATTCCTCAATTGTTAGCACCATTAGCCTCCTTTCTTTTTCAAAAAGCAGAGCATCTGTGAAGTCTGGGCTCCCTTTTATCCCACCTCTGAGTTAGACTAATCAATCAGCAACTGACAAATTGAGAGTCAGCTTTCTTGTTCAAATCTGCAAGGATTTTAAAATTGCTTGTAGCTGCAGTATATTGCTGTAGGTATGTGAGAGCTGTGATATGACAGAATATTTGATTTAGACATTATTATCATTTCAGATGTGTATAGCTTTTCTTGCATCAGCTGTATTTGTGTTATAAGCAGAGATTTGTCAGTTACTATAAACTCTAGAGATATAAAAGTCTCTGTACTGTCTTTAACGTTGAGTATTTGTTTCTCATTTTATATTTGCTAGAATTTTAATAACACACTACTGTCATCAGTTCACGTAAACATGTTTCTTTCTTTCTCTTTTTTAATGTAGCATATAAAGGGAAGGGTAATATATCGGTAATTTTTAAAAATTCCACAGTGCTTTTTAATTCCCAAATCTGATTGGTCCAAAGGACTTGATTAATTTGGACAACAGCAGCCCTGACAATAGTTTTAGCTATAAGACAAGTCACAAATTTATATTAATGTGCTCATCCTACTACATTAGCATTTCTACAGTAACTACATATACAGGCATGTGCATAGCAGAAGCTCCACTTAATCTTGTAACACATGGCTTAATGACAAACATTAAAAATGTGTTGTTATTTAACAGAAAATTGTCTAATCATTCTCATGGCAAAGCTGCTCCTTTAATATTTTTCCTCATGAAACAACCTCACTCATTCATTCACTCACTCATTTGCTGAAAAGTATAATTCTATTATGGTCACAGGGAGGCTGGAGCCTATCTCAACCAACACTGGGTGAAGGCAGTAGCTTGCCAGACCATTGTACAGAAAACATACCCACACAACCATCTGCACTCACACTAGGGGCAATTTGGAACAGCCACTTAGCCTAATGTGTATGTTTTTGGACTGTGAGAGGAAACCGGTGTACCCAGAGGAAACACTCAAACCCAGGACCTTTTTGCTGTGAGGTGGATGTGCTAACCACTACACCTCCGTGTTGCCCTGGAACAGTCTAAGGGGGATTTTTTGCATACCACTGTATACTATTATAGTGTACGTTTTTTAATGTTTTTTTTTTTATAATTTTGTCCCTTTGTACTATTTATTTCTTACACATACTTATGATTTTTACAGCTCTTATATATACGTTGCTTATATTTTTACTGTTGGAACATGAAAATTTCCACACCTTTATTATTTACTTACTTACTTTACTTTATTAATATTAATGAAATATTAAGTAGAATCTTATCTTATTTTGTCTTATCCTCTAGAACACTGTGATATATAAATTGCAGCCTTTTTCAAATTGTTTGAAAAGAATAAAGCACAGGACATTCTGTTAGAAAAATTAAGCTGGGCTCAGTGAGAGAGTTTCTGTGCATTTGCATGTTCTTCCTGTGCTTGCGTGGGTTTTCTCTGGGCACTCTGGTTTCCTTCTAAGTGCAAAGACATGCATATTAGACTAATTGGCTGTTCCAAATAGCTTGTGATTGGCTGTGTGTGTATTGGCCCTGTGATTGGCCCTGTGGTCTGGTGAGCTGTGCTGGGTGTACCCCACCTTCTGCTCAGAGTCAGCTGAGATAGGCTCCAACCTTCCTGTGATCATAGTAGGATTAAGTGGTTTGGAAAATAGATGGAAGAATCGACTGAATTAATAAAATAAAAAAAAACAAGTTAATTTGTCCAATTATTTGTAGTTAATAGCATTTGTGTCCATAATGGTTTTCCATACAGACTTTTACCTATGCACTGGAAATAGCATAACAAACAAACAATATCTAGCTTTTATTTATTTTAATCATCTTTTATTTAATGTAATCCAATCGGTGTTTAAACATGAAGAATTTTGACCATCCTCATTAAGCCACAATATAGAGTTAGTCAAGCCTTTTGTTCTGGATTGTTTTTGATTGATTGCATGGGTGAATAATTTTAAAATATCAGAATTATCAGAACTTTTTAATAAGGAGTGTGTGATGATGAACGTATCCATACTTCCTCTCTTGATAACATTTCTACTGGCTCTCTGAAAGTTGTTTAATGGTGTTGTTTCCCTTATTTTCTGTGCTCGTTGTTTGTGTCTGTGTAAGTTCACATGGCTTTGGATTTTCATTGAACTCTGTAGGTGTTCATTCAGCACTGGGGATTTAAGTGTGTGTTGGAGGCTTTGATACAGAGATTTCTAATTTGTATTTTGCTGTTTGATATTGATCATGGTATGCTTTGACTGTATTCCCATTTCTTATCAGTGTTGCTCACAGACACAGCTGTGTGAGGAATGACCAAGCTCTTTGAAAACAGCCTGAAAGGCAAACACATAAGAAATGCATCAACCCCACAAAGCCCCAGCCATCAGCGTCTCCCTTTTATTTTGATTGATTACATGGCACATTTTTCAAATCCTTTCCAAGAGTGTGCCACGAGTGATGCGTTGTTTGCCAAAAGACTGCCTGTGACGCAAATATATTTCATGGACTTGTCAGTGTCCACTGGCGTTGTGTTTGACTCCTTCACACATTTATTTCAGAATGATTAAGCATGAGTACACGCACATCCCAAAACTCCGACTGATGCCTTTGTTCATCAGTCGTACAACTTTCAGGGCGTGACCTGGAAATCGATTGAAGTCCGTCATCTTTAATGACAAACCAGTTCTTAAAATGCACTTGAAGAAAACAAGGAACAAATGGAAAGGAAGATTTTAGATCAAGGATAAATTGATGTTTCTTCCATGAAAGTCTTTTTGATTTTAGTGTTTCACATAATTGCTTTCAAGCCTATGTAATTAAAAAGGTTTTACAGCATAATATCATATATTAATCTATATATATATATAAATCCAGCACTAAAAATGCAAAAAGAATCATCGTAGGCTAAATAAACAGTGGGTACAAACAGCAAGTAATGCTTAGGTAAACAAGTATGTCCAATTTGCAAAATATGTTTGTTCTTGATATGTTTGGTCTGTGTCTCCTTTTGTGCATTCTTCCTTTACTTCCTGGAAAGGAGTAGCTAAGAAGTGAGAAAGGGAAGCAAGGAAATTAAACGAGGAGGTGCAATTAAAGAAATGAGAAGCACTGTGAGAATGAACAAAGCCCTCTTTTGATGAAATGATCTTCATAAATCTTACTTTGCTCTTAGTGACTCACATTCATTCAGTGTAAATGCTTGTCGCCATCAGATGAACAGAAATAAAAAAGTGAAAAAAATGAGACAAATTAAATTCCATCTGAAATGACTGTAATCAGTCATTAAATCTTAATGAGACAAGGTGTCTCTGAATCTTTTCAAATATTTTTATAGCCCGTAGCACACAGTTTTAAATATACAGCATATATTTCTCCCTTCAGAACGCTGAACGTTTGTCCACTGAATTTTTTTTTTCCAGGAGAAAAAGCATCTGACACTTCTGAAATACTTTGTTGCACATACAGACCTGGCAGTAGAATTATTGGCAAGGATTATAAAGATTGATCATCAGATTATTTTAACTTTCAGGCGTAAAAGAGTTTCTCTACGTGAGAAATTTTCACAAACCACAATCCAATGCAACATACATTAATGCCTAAAGCTTCATAGGAAATGATAACAGGTTATGATTGTTTCTGTTAAATATTAAACTATTATGCATTGCTTATGCACTAAAATCAGCATCTAAACACGGCTGAGTGTTTTTATTAGTTTCCCAGTTCATCTGTGAACAAAAAAATTCAACCCCCTCCACAACAACAACCCCATGAACAGTGAAGCATTAAAATTAAGCAATGATTTAAATTACTATACATTAACCAGCTAATATTTAACCCAAATTTACATGACTTTTGGTCTTTATTTATAAGGCTAAAAAAATCAATTGTTTGTAATATTAAACACATCTTAAAGGAACATTCCAGGCTTTCAACCTAACATACAGCACCTGTAGGACATGGTCAATAGACACAAACACAAATTTTCAACTCCCTTGTGCTGAGAATGGAAAGCATGTTTACTTTAAACTCACTCATAACCTCTTGAGACCCCATTGTCCTCATATAAGGGCATCTTTTTTTCTCTCAACTACAGTGTGCATTTTCTTGTAAGAGCCTAATAAAAAGGCAATTGGGTATTACTGCTTTGCCCAACCTCTTCCAGTTTGTAGATGTTGATTAAGTTCAATAATTATCAGGTGGTAAGGAACAGAAGCATTGTTGAGAAATGGCAAGACTAACATTTATTATGGTTTGGGTCTTAGGAGGATAATGGAAGTCTAACACACTGTGGGATTTAGAAAAAAATATTTCAGTTTATTCCGTGCCTAAATGCACTATATTTTCAGAGGGAAGAATACGTGGTTATGTACTATAAGCATCACAAAGACAAAGATTTTCATGTGAGTACATATAGATAATATAAAGTGTTAGTGTATGCGCAGGTCATCAGAATGATTACTTGTTCAACCACTGCCCTTTGACTTCCATTATAACTGACTTTCTCAAAACAAGAATAATGTGTAATGTCTGGTAATAAATGCTAAAATACTGTTTTCATTTAAGGTAATAGTATTCATTAAACCTAGACAATGAAGCAAGGCTTTATCTATTTATTTGTTTTTATAGTTATTTGTTTGTTTGTTGGGGCAGAGGTTGCATGTGCTTCCCGTGCTTGCATCGATTTCCACCGGGTACTCCAGTTTCCTCCCACAGTCCAAAAACATGCTCAGTAGGCTAATTGGCTGTTCCAAAGCATCCCTAGGTGTGGGTGGGTGATATCAAAATCATTGTTTACGTTAGACATGATCACATAAATCATCAGGTGTCCCTGTAGTCACACCAATCTGGTGGTGGAGAAAAACTTTAAAAGTCCTAGCTGGTGTTCAGCCATCTTGAACTAATTGAGCAACTAACTAATGTGATGTTCCCCAATCACTGTAAAAACAGTTGTTCCAAAATTCAAGTAATGTTTCCATGTTAAAGTTATTTGTCACTGCCGAATCAGCACGTCCAGTCGTCACGGTTCCCTCGGTTTCTTTCCAAACGGTCCCAAAGTCACTACAAATCCAATATGGCAGTGACCATGAAATGGTCCATTAATGTCTTCCATGACAACGTCAATTTATGTAATCTGTGATTACATAAATTCATTACGTTTGTAATGACCGCCTATATAAAAACAATTTGTTTTTTTATAGGCAGTTATCTCCTCTATATGACCACCTAAGCAACTAGCTAGCCGATTTCATTGCTGCTGGCTGGCTCCCATGTCTACTGCTAGCTACTGCAATATGGGGTGTTTCTTAGTGTCAAGGAGGGATCTATAAAGGTCTCTTCATTTAATCCTTCCAACTGATTATTCTGATTTCTTGGATCCTTCAGACACCACCAAAGACAGAACTTTTTAAAGAATATTTTAAAATGCTTGTGTGTATCCTCGACATTCTTAAAGCACCCACTATCCTTGTATGTGCATATAGGACTGTTTTAATATTCTGTACCTGCACATTCACTGGACTGTTCCATTATTTGTATTCCTAATACTTGGAAAGAGTCTTGCCTAGCCTCTGTAAAGACCTGAGGAAGGACCCTGTCTACTTGAGAAAAACTGACATATTAATGGCCTCCATTTGAAGTGGGCCAGAAACAAAAAGGCTCAGCATAATAAAATAGACAAAGCTAAATCTCACTGCTCTTGCTTATCATTCGGTTATGTCATATTTTACTACTAGAACAAACATAAGGCAGTTCAGAAAATCAAGATCAAACTAATAAATAAATAAATAAATAATCTGCCTTCATCTCCTTACCTAAACGAAAGCATCCTGCTTTTGTTAAAACTATGAGCCATTTTTCCAGGTGTTAATTAATGTGCTACTTGAGAAATGCTTCACAGTCCGAATAATGTGAATTTTCTTCTGCTAAATTTAACCTGCATTTTTACTTTGTGTCCCTTTCTTCCTTATATTTTTTAAGATGCGAGACATAGTGGCATAGTGGTTAGCACATCTGCCGTACAGCAAAAGGGTCTAGGGTTTGAGTCCCTGAGTTTGCATGTACTCCTCATGCATGTACTCCTCATCTGGTTTCTGCTCCCTCAATCCAAAAAACATGCACATTAGGCTAATTGACTGTTTCAAATAGCCCCTAGGTGTGAGTGTGAATAGTTGTTTGTGTTGGCCTTGTGACGGTATATTGAGCAGTTTAGAGTGTACCCCGCCTTCAGGCAGTGTCGGCTGAAATAGGCTCCAGTATCCTTGTGACCCTAGTAGGATTAAGCGGTTTAGGAAATCACTGAGTTAGTGATTTCTTAAGGGGTCCAAATGGTGGCATAGGGGTTATCACATCTGCCTCACAGCATGAAGGTACTGCGTTCAATTTCCGTGCTTTGGAATTATGTTTCTGTGTTACATGCTTAGGTTTCCTCTGGGTGCCTCGGTTTCCGCCCACAGTTCAAAGACATGCATATTAGGCTGCCTGGCTGTTTCAAATTGCCCCTAGTTGTAAGTGTGGAGAGTGTGTGTTGTGCCCTGCTATGAACTGGTGAGCTGTTCAGTGTGTTCAAGATGGACTCCAGCCTCCCTGCGGCCCGAGTAGGATTAAGCAGCTCTGCAAGTGAATGAATGTAGGATTTCTTATGCGGACAGGATTTTTATAGAATTGTCTTATTGTGGTCTTGTTAAAAATAGCTATATTTATTGTAATTTCCAATTCTGAGCATAAATTAGAATGTCTTCTGATGAGCATGAGGAATTTTGTGTATTTGGGCCTATCATAAGTAAAAGATGATTAGCATGGGATATAAGTTGATCACCAGGTAGCTACCATCAAGAAAGGTTGCTACCATCTGACTCTTTGCTGTTGCAGGTTTATGCTTTAATGTTATTCCTTTGCTTTTGAGTACACCTAGAATACTGATTTTCTTTTTACTATGAGTGTTGCAGTGTTGTTAGTGAAGATCAAAGCTATTCCCATCTATTCAACAATGGTAATTGGCCATTTGCTCTGCCAACACTGACTGAGCTGTAAGTGTGGTCAGTCATTTGTGTGCTGTTGGTTGCCTTGGTGCTCTTGTGGATGTTTGCAATGCAAGTATTGATTGACAATGTTCCTCTCTATTACCAGGCATGAAAAGATAATAGCATCATATTGCACTTACAACATGAATCAATACAAAAGTCTTAAACCACACAGATGAGAAGATTTTTCAGATTTCTTTTTTATTTATTAATGTAATTTAATTTAAAAGGTAGGATGATTCATATGTTTGCAGGGCAGAATATATATATATATATATATATATATACACACTCACCGGCCACTTTATTAGGTACACCATGCTAGTAACAGGTTGGACCCCCTTTTGCCTTCAGAACTGCCTCAATTCTTCGTGGCATAGATTCAACAAGGTGCTGGAAGCATTCCTCAGAGAGTTTGGTCCATA
>JAOUQZ010000051.1:17880400-17912341 GCA_028564935.1 Neosilurus hyrtlii
TATCCCAGACAAGCTACACACACACACACACACACACACACACACACACACACACACACACACAGACACATATACATTCATTTTCTGAACCACTTAATCCTAATTAGGGTCGCGGGGCCCATAATTACTCTTTTTTTTTTACTCATTTAATCTTTTTAAGTTCTATTATTTCCATTAATCACTCTATTTGACCAACAAACAAGGCAAAACCATGATGATAAATTTAAACCATGAAAATTTGTAACAATTTATGATTTTGGTCATTTGCTCATTCCCACCTAAAACACTGTTCTCCCCTGTAATGCTCATTGACTGTAGATGTTACTGAACACTGTGCTGCTGTTAGTCTCTATTCTAATGTATGTACGTCGATTTGATCCAATAATTTTTCAAATTCCAACCAGAGTTCATGCACTAGGGACTTTCTCTTGCTCAAGCTTGTGCAGTAGATGAGCAGGGTGCTGTTGCTCTTTTGCATGGCATGCCTCTTCACTGGTGCAAATAATCAGACTCTGAACTTCCCTTTATTACATTTATCCTGAGAGCTTAAATAGTTTCAGCTGGGAATATTTCATTAATACAGATGAGTCTAGGAAAGACTTATCACTTGCCAACAGGGTAATCCATCTGAATGTTAATGGTAGTTTATATGATCACTAACAAACAGATGGCTTTTACACAAATTTTGATAACTGGACTTGAACGCCTGCCAACATTGGATTTTTTAAATCAGGGACACCTAATGGTGTGCAAGTGCTGAAGGCATGCATCTAATCTAGGTGGATTCCAGGGCATGCCCACCCCTAGGAAAATTTTGGTCAAAAGGTGTTTCTCATATGCCATTTCCTGGAATCTGGAAAAGGCTTTTTCAATTAAGAGATAATCAATGACACCTTCAATTACATGTTTTAAATTGCGTGTACAGCTGGCAATCATAATGACACCTGTGATATTCAATATTTTGTGACCTTCAAGCATGTTAAAATTATGTATATTTGGCATGGAAACATTTTTTGGGTCTTTGAAAATCAGGGAAAATTCATGGAATTTAATGATCTCAAACTGCCAAGAGCCCTGAATTGTACGAACTGTACACATCAGCCACATATATACCTTTCTGGTCATCTTGGATTTAGAAGGTGCACTAGTGGTCCTTAAATGTATTCCAACGTTCTGCTATCAGACTTAATGTCACTCACTACAAATTATACTATCTGTTGCTTTGAACAATAAAAACAGAGAATAATAATTAATATAAAACTTACCTTCAGAGGGAAGAAAAAACAGGAGAAAGAACACCTTCTTTAACTGTTATAAACTTAGACCTTTAAGCATGCAGCCACTGTTTACAAGTTAACTGGGACAGTGTGTATCACGGGGCATGCGCACTGGCCTGTCTTCCCTACTGATGCAGTAACACTGGCTCATTATTATTCTTGAGCTATGACTGGCTGGCTACTGGCCAGGCTCAGCTGTATAATCATTATTGTATTTTTATTACAATTTTAACAACTGTACAATATAGAAAGAATAATTCCAGAAAAAGGTCAAATGTTCAGTAATTTTACCATTTCAGTGAACCCACAACCAAACCTTGTTAGCATGACTGAGTTCACTCTAACTTGGTAATCAAAGCTGCACCTGATAATACCATCTAAAAAAATCAAAGCCTGCCCAGATTCTTTGGACAGATGTCACAAAGATTAACTTATACTAGAATAAAGGGAAGTGTATGGAGAAGAAAGTCGCTCATGATCCAAAGCATAGCATATCATCTGTCAAAAATGGTGGAGACAGTGTTGTGGCATGGGCATCTATCACAGTTAATGGAACTGGGTCATTTGTGTTTATTGATGCTGTGACTGCTGATGAGAGTGAATACTGAAGTGTTTGGGGCTATATTCTATGCTTAGATTTACTAAAAATGCAAAACTTACAATACACGGCATGGGTATGACCCAACACATACTGCAAAATTAAACCCAAGAGCTTCCCAAGGCAAAGAAATTGTGTGTTCGTTAACCGTCTAGTCACCTGATAATAACCCAGTAGAGCATAATGTTCAGTTACTGAATGGAAAACTAAAGGCAAAAACAATCATATAAAAGGTAACTACAGTAAAGTTCTGGCAAAGCATCTCAAGGGAGTAGGCTTTTGTTTGATGTTGTCCATGAGTTTCAGATTTCAGGCAGTAACTGACTGAAAAGGATTATCATAGAGGTAGTATTTACAACAATTCTCATACTTTATGTATAATTTTGTTGGTTTGTCTAATTATTTTCAAGCATCTGAAAATGGAGGGACTCCAGTTACATGGCTGTAATTCTTAAAAGGGTTTCAACTGCTGCTCCTACCGCACTTAGAGGGAAGTCCTATTTGTCCTCTTTTGCATACAAACATGAGTTTGCAGGAGCCTATGATAGTCTAGAATTGCTGTGATACACAGCAGACTGAAATCTGCCAGAGATCACAGAAATTTTACATTTTTTCAAGATTTTAAAAAAATCAATGTTTTTGTCACTGGATTTCAACTTGGATGAAAAATTCTAGAGCATTCTGCATACATATATGTATTTTTTTTGGTTATCTTTTGTCCCCTCTTTCATATACATGAGCTGACCATCCTAACAGGGTTAAATGTAACACCTCATTCCCACCCAGACAGCAAAGCTAATTATTCTTCCTAGGATTCCAATCCATGGCTCGCTTTGTCATCATAGATTCATTCATATATTCATTTTCAGAACTGCTTAATCCTAATTAGGGAGGCAGGCACTTCTCAGCCGACACTGGGCAAGGGTAGAGTGCACCCTGGACAGCTTGCCAGGCCATCACAGGGCAGAAACACGCTGACGGCAACCCGATGGTTTTGTCGTCATTAGCATTTGACTTTTCAGAAGATAGGCTTAACTTTTTTTTTATTATTATTTATTTGTTTGTTTGTTTTTCTGCTCCACTCAGTAGCCCTCATTTCTTTTGCTGATTCCTGAAGATTCCTGGCCAAACCATTGGGTTTTACTCAGATCTGCATGCTGGACCATTATGGCATTTAACATTTTGCCAGTAAATGTTAATTCTCTTCGTCAGTCGTTAAATGCCAACTCCCATCGGTTTCCCAGTCCCTCTGTCCATCAGAGCAGCAGGAGAAGGGCAAGCCCACTACATTTGCCAACATGCCCACTGGGCTTCAACTCACCTGGCCCTGCCCTGGATATCACATGACATTAGTAATTAAATGGTTCAGGAATGATAGAAGGGGAATGTGAAAAAGGTTAGGTTTGTAAAAGGATGTATGATGACTTCTAGTTCTGGTCTCTCTGCTCATGGCTCACTGATGTCTATTCCACCAAACCTCAATATCCTGAGCACTAGATACTTTTTAAACTCATGTTTTAGTAAAGGTCAACCAGCTATTTTATTCATGGTATTTTTAAACTATGCAGGGAACCATTCAGTGAAAGATAAAATGTCATCTTTAACCAAACAGTGCAGAAAGGGAATGTTTTCAGATTTCAGATGGTTGGCATGTTGTGATTATTAAGGAAGCAATTTGTGTGTTGAAGTTACTTCTAAACAACATTGCCCTGGCCTGAGGGTGATCTGGGGAGACAAGAGGGGGCACTTTGAAACACTGGAGGCTACACAGCTGCTCATGCAAATGTTCTTTTATGACCTTGTTTATTTACTTCCTTTTAAATTGTGTGCATATTTTTTTCTTTGACCCAAGTCAACCCTTTTAGGTTTAGTATTCAGAAAAGAAAAGAATCACATGGTTCATTTCAGGTTTTTGCTTCATCTACTTTTAACCACTTTGGTTTTATATTAAATATAAAATGTTGCTGTATTTTAGAACATTTCTTATATAAACCCTGGACATGTTTTTATATATCTTTGATGGTATAGTTAATGTTCAATTTATTAAATTTGTGCAAATTAAGTAATTACGCAAAAATATATACGAGGACAAAACGCCTCCCAGCATTTGTTGCACTTTCTGTACAAATTTCCTTGGAATAGAAATGATAAAAGTGATAAAGCAAGGAACTTACATAACATCAAAATAATTAGCTTCTGAGAAAGAGTGCTGTACCCCACTATTACAGCATTTGTCACTCTTTGTGATGCCGATGCAGTGTTTCTCATGTGAATATGCAACAGAAATGTCAGAATACTGAATCACTGGTGTACCATCTGGATATTATTATGCAGACTGGCAGGAGTGTTGTTGTCAGGATGTATTAGGTGTGAAACAGGAATGCGTGCGATGTGAAGATTCATTCGCCCGTAGGCGCTGGGATCAGTGATTGCTGCTCCCTATACTGTTTTTGTTTTGAAAGGCCAAACCCATCAACAACGTAGGCTGTACATGATTCACAACACACTAGACCTTGTGGCGAAACAAGGGAGCATTAACGCTATGAATCCAGCTTGGCTTCTGCGACTCAACCGGCATTCAACATCTCTCTGAATCTAAGCTTAAGGCAGTGGGTCAGAACTTTCCCGAATTCAGTCGAATCATTTGCCCATAATGACACCTAAAGTTTTGTTCTCCTTTCTCCAAGGAGGCTGAGTGAAACAAAAAACTTTACTGTCCGCCTACTTACCTGAATATCCTTAAAGGCAAAATGGGTAGCATCTCCATAACAAAAGACAACAGTGTGCCTCTGTGCCTCCAATTAATTTTCACATTCTCAAGCTTGCCAGGCAGGAAAAGAGAAGAATTGTAAAAGGGAGGCCATTCTTTAGTGGATTAGGATATTATTAATAACTCTCCGCCCTCTTCGCCAGCTGTCCCATGTTGCCTGGAATTTTTTTTTAGTCAAGAGTATGACAGAGTGACAGGTCACTGTACCAGCCCTTGGGCTGTAGCTAGATTTTAGCACTCCACTTTAGCCCTCTCAAAAGCGGCTAATTGGTCCCCAGATTAAAGCAAGATCACTCAACTGGACCGTGCTTGGTATTAATTAGGCCTCACATTGAAGCTAGTTTATGTCAGTCTGTGCTGCGATACACACACTTGTTCTGATATGTGACTTAACTTGATAGTGCACTGGCCTCTTAAATCCCTCTTTAACTTTTTCAGTTGAACTTTAAAATGTTTAATTTATAAGTTGTTTTAGAAGCAGACTCACAGCTGCTGTATATCCATAGTGTGTTTGTTCAGGAATTCAGCTTATCAGTGTTATATTATAACTATACAACATATAGATAGATTGTATACTTATATTATAACTATACAATCTATCTATACGTCCTTAACATCCATAATGAACAAGCCTGTGACAACAGTGGGACAAAAACCTGGGATAAAATGAGGAGGAAAACTTAATAGGAACCAGACACAATAGGGAAATCCATCCCCATTTCTAAGATTATAACTCCAACCAGAAGTAGGATATCAGGATGGATCACTCAGCTCTGGAGAGCAGAAGGGTCAGGATCTCAGATGTAGCACATGTACCTCAAGAGAGACACTCTTAACTAGGTTAGGTACACTCTTATCTAGGTTAGTAAAACTACAATTTTAAAAACAAGACCAACCTGCACTTGTTTTGAAAATCGGTTTAAATTTTAAAACAATCAGTTTTTCCCTTTCGTTTCCAGTTTCCAGTGTTCACAAACAAATGTGTATCCTTTATATGAAGCTTCCAGATGTTTGATAAGTTTGGCCATGGATTTTCTACAATTATATTGTATTTATTTTATAGTAGGATACATCTCTATAGCACAGTGCAGTTACTCCAGAGAGCTCTGTGAGAGGCACATACCTTGTGTGTTTTCCATGAGGTTGAGATTCCTTTAATTCAAAAATAATATTGAACTGGTCATGTGAGAAAGGACAAGAAGCTATGTACTGTAGTAAGTCAAAATATTGTACTCAAAAAACTCAGCTATTGTTAAAACGTAGCTTGATAACATAAGAGCTATAATATCCACATTTTGATAAATGATGAAGAATTAACACAGAATTCTTGAATAAGCCAAACTGAATGATGCAGCAATTCATATTAACTATCACACACCCCCAGTATTGGTGTGTGGGTTCTATGTGACATTGCAGTCATTTATCACAGGCATTTCACTAGGACGTTATTGGCAACACAGGATAGCTACCATTCATCACAGCTTACTTCACAGTGAACTGAAAGAACCACAGTCCCTCCCAACCTCCACAAAAGTCACATATTGCAGTACCCTGGCCTGAAGACTTCCAAACCTACTGCTGTGTATACCAGTGTATTATAGTTACCTACCAGTATAGAGCTTGTGGTACTACAGTGGAATGAGTGATGTGCATGAATCAATTGGCATCCTGGCAGTGTGGTTCCTGCATAACATCTCTCTTTTGTCATGTTGAAAATTTTACTGCTCTGCATATTTAAAAGTACACCCACATCTCCATCACCATTGCTGTGTTCTTATTCGTTAGTCCATGTAATTTATGTGTGCTGGACCATTTTGTTCATTATAATTAGGATCTTGTATTCCCCTAATCAACCATTTCTCTTATCTGGGCATCCATGTTCTAGATAAGAGTTCTTTTTGTATTATGATTTGGTTTCCTTTTTTTAACCAGCCAATCCGACATGTCATTGCTTCTTCTACAGGCACACATCAACACAACTACAACCATGTGAGTCTCAGTAGTCCTGCTCGAACACCTAAAAATGGTAAGCGTCACACTTCTCATCACATTCTTTTGGGATAAATAATGTTTAACTGTGAACCATGATATCAAACGCCCACAGCATGAAAACAAACACTGTTCTGGCTTTTACTGCCATTTTTTCCCAGAGATGTTTGATGTTTGAAGCACCACCTGCCATCAAGCCTAATGCTTCTGTGCCTATGTGCATCTTTGACACTTTCACTAGTAAGAGGATGTGGTTCATATTGTTTTGAGTTATTGTTCTCTGGAGGATGCAGTCCACTCTACTTAGCATGAGTGGTGCTTAAAATTTAAAATGCTCAGCTTGATTTTTCTGCCAGTTTGGCACAATCAAGCCAATCAGCTATTTCACATGGAATCATGTGGTGGACAATCCACATAATCTAACAGTAAATGGATTTAAAGTAAACATGGTAATGAGTTAAGATGTATAACATTCATTGAAAGAGTCTCACTTTGTAACAGCTAGCAGGTTTTCCACCATGTGAGAGTCTTCAGGACACAGAACTTTGTGTTTTTTTGCGCTTCTCAGTAACAAGCTGTGATTTTTCATGTTATTCACTTCAGGAGAGGTTTCCAAGAGGAAATGTGTTTGCTTTAACAATGCCTACTCTATCCAAGAGAGTAAAATTAACCGTGCTCTTTGGGTGGAAGAAATAGCAGAAATTTCCCTACTCTATAAATCAGAATAATAATAGGTAATAACATCCGTGAGGACATGTACTACATGTGGAAGTGGTCAAATAGCATTTTCTTTTGCACAGCATGAAAAAAAATTCTAAAAGAAACAGTGGTTTACGTCTTATATCTTAAAAAAAAACATGTGCTAGCCTTGTGGATGAGAAATGGCACGACAATGTTGGAAAATTAGTTTGGAAGATATTGATGAATGGCATGATCAGTGTTACATAAATGTAACTAATGTATACTATTTAGGAATGGTAGAAGGTGATTGGTCTGCTATCTTGGGATTAAAATACAATATTATTCATTTAAAATATTTATTATTTTTGATTAGTGGAAGGCATCAACTAATTTTTGGTATTCCTCTATGAGCCAACTTATTCCATCAGTGACATTGGTTGAGATGAACATCACACATTCTCCTCCTCCTTCCAGAGAAAGCTAGCCAGAAAATGGGTGCTGAGTTTTGGGACTTGAGACCTGCTCCTTGCAACAAGCTGATAAAGTCTTATTTGCTAGAAAAAACAGTCTAAATCTTAAACATAAGAATACATCCTTACCGTCAAACAGTTTAATTTCATATTTTGTTGCTTTTGTGAAATCTGGGAAGAATGAACAGGAATGGCTTCAGTGGAATAGCATGCTGTAGCTAGCAGCACTTCCAGTTGACTCCCAGTGGTGATGATGTTTTTTGCACTCACTAAACACTAGCACTGTAATGTCACTGTCTACTTTGAAAATATTTGAAATAAAAAAAAAAGTTTTAAAAAATCCTAGAATTTAGGTTCAGCTGATAATACCCCCTCAATATCACACTTCATCTCATTCAATAATTGCATATTATGCCAAATGGATTACACTTGAATCAAAGTGACGGACACATAGAGCATCATTATCACACTTTACAATGGAAGGATGTGAGCTTTTCTTGTGTTTGTTTTAGTATATACTAAAACTTTGTGTGTTATGGAACATGGTGTTCGTTGTTTCTGCATAGCATGTTCTAAAACTCAAAACTAACAGTTCAAAAGATGCTGTTAGTTGCACAGCACTATTTCTATATAATTTATATGTAAACAATAAACCATAAAAAATATTTTATTCTCCGCTGTATATACTAAAACAAGTATTCACCTCAGGCTTGGTGGATGCTGCCGAATTGCAATGCGGTACTGCAGAGTTGATTATATAACACAACCTTCCTAACCTTTGGTAAATAATTGGTCATTATAAACTGATAAAATGTTTAATGACATTCTATTAAAAATAAAAATTGCTATAGTATGGGAGGAATAAAACACTTGAGGAACCACAGTCCACCATCACCACAGCCGTGTCTTATTCATTCATTTTCTAAGCCTCTTAATCCTAATTAGCGCCACGGGGAGGCTGGCACCCACCTCAGCTGATTCTGGGCGAAGGCGGGGTACACCCTGGACAGCTCTCCAGACCATCACAGGGCCAACACATATACAACCATCCACACTTACTCAAACACCAAGGGGCGATTTGGAACAGTTAATCAGCCTACTGTGCATGTTTTTGGACTGTGTGAGGAAACCAGAATACCTGGAGAAAATCCATTCAAGTACAGGGAGAACATGCAAACTCCACATATAAATGCCTGGAGCCTGGGAATTGAACCCAGGACCTTCTTGTGAGGTGAACGTGCTAACCTCTGTGCTATCATGCCGCCCGCCATCCACAGTATGTGATATATTAATATGGGATTATTTATTCTGAATTTACTGATGCAACTCAAAGATTTGTTCCATACATGAGATCTCATATGCACCTAATCTGATAAACAGCCACAACTGAGCACCTTATGAAACTCAGTATATAAATCAGGTTCAGAATGCTGTTATTGAGATTGGTGATAAATGTAAAGGTAGTAAGCATAAGGTGTTATATCAGCTACATTCAAAAGACATTTGACTTAGGACTAGAGTTTGCCTTTATAATCTAAGCCCATTCCACAAGCAGCCAATGAGGCCATTTTAGTACTAGCCAATTTACTTATGCCAGCCGCAGTACACACACTACACATGCCATGTGCTTGAAGAATCAATCCAAGCAGATGATCAAGCAGACAGGGACTTCGACTATAAAAATAAGCTGACACCGAGTATTCATATTTCATCTACGTTTTTCACTTAATGAACACACACTGACAAAAGATGAAGGGAAAGCTCGGAATGTGAGCTGCGTGTGCTTCGGATAAAGAGCTCTCGACTGGTGTCCTCAAAATGCGGAGGCTAGAAATGCTCAAAGTAGCAAGCAGAAACTGCTCATCTTGTTAGTGAATGGATTAAATCACCGCCTTTTGGTGAGTCCCTTTAATTCGAGCGGGGAAGAAGGGGGGAGGGGGGGGTGTTTAGAAGATGGATAGCACTCCCTAACAAGCTCCAAAGGTTTTTATTTTTTCCTTTAGCAGATTGGTTGTTATAAGACAAAGCCTGTTATTGCTCTTTCTTAGAGAGGTTAATTCTGTTTATGGCAATGGAACTTTCCTCTCAATAATAATGCAGCGCAGCCTCTCAGGCACCTTTAGTACTATTGCTGTATTCTTTGAGATGTTATGATTTAATTAAAAACAAAAATACGGTGTTTATAACTATGCTTAATACTGAAAAGAGAAGCATGCTGTATTATAGCATTTTTGTGTGTTCTGGGTACATTGTAAACACAGTATCAGGTGATACTTTAAAATCAATCACTTACCAGTGTTCTTCACTTTTTGTGATATGCAAGGAATAAAGCAGGATGAGGCATTATTTTCAAATAAATGTATGGTCTTAAGTATTATATTCCTATTACACCTGAGCAGTTTTGGTGTAATGAAGGCTTTCATAAAAATATGGTAAGTTACATTGGTTCATAACTACAAAATATGGCAACAAACCAAAAACAGAACTGCAAATCAGGAAAACACAATAATACCCCTTAAATATGAAATGCAACCAGAAGCTCAACAGTGAAATCAAAATTCTAAATCCTTACTGAACATCACATGCTTGTTGCTGCCTGGGCACTGTGCATATCTGTCAGGTGTAATAAAAAATAAATAAATAAAACAATCTGTCACTTTTTCTGTCTTTTTTTTTGGTTATCCTAGCCTATATTATTATAGTTATGCGTTCTTCTGAATAGCTTACCTTCCTTTAGGCAGGTTTTAAATATCTACATGCCCACATTAATGCTTGGCAGAATTGACGACGACGTGTCTTAAACAATTGCTTAACTAGAAGCATTAGTAGATTCATTTAGGCTTTTAATGCCTCATATATGAGACCGGTGGTTTAGTGGTTAGGGTGCTGGGCTCATGACTGAGAAGTTGTGGATTGAAATTCCTGTTAGACCCCACCATGCTAAGATCCCTGGTCAAGGTCTTAATCACAAAATTTTCTCTGCCCACCCATCAGTGTAAATGGGCAGTAAAAAAAAAAAAGTTGCCTGCAATGGACTAGTATACCATCCAGGAAGAGTTGAACTGTGGTAGTTTCACGCTTTAGAAACTAGGATAAGTTTTGTCTCTTCATCTTTCATGGTTTCATAGCCAATCAGCCATGAACACTGGATACTCAATAAGGCCTTCCACTTTACACTTTGAGTTAATGCTGTTGTGTTTATGACTTCGCTGTCATGTTTCTGAATATCCTGTTGGATGGTTGGTTTGTAATTAGTTTTGCAATTACACGGTCACTTGTCAAAGCCTTTTCCTCTTCCTCTCTTCTGTAAACATGAAACTGTCTTGCCATGCCATACCTAAGACTTAGAGAGGTAAAGCCCACACCATGTCTTGAACAGTGTAGAGTGCATGGCATTTTGTAAACACGATCGTCTCTGGCCGCACCGCCCCAGCTCCCTGAAGCATCGTCTTTGTCTCAGAGCCCATTCTGTGACACTAGTCTCTGCCCTTCTTTTAACCAAAACACAGTCACAGTATGTCCAAACCATGCCCAGGCTGGCATGACGGGCGCAAAGCACAAGGAGATGAAGGAGATGCAGTGGCAACCCCCTTACTGCTTCAAGGGTTTTATACACATTATAACACTAAGATAGCAAGGGTTCTATGCTGACTAGCAGGCTGGAGATGGGACACTATTTACCAGGGCTTGACTAAATCACTGTCTCACAATGGCTCATTAGGCATTAAGTCATAGGCTTCAGTTCATTCACTGATTTCCCTGCAGTCCTTCTGCTGTGCCGTCGAACTCCCCAGAGCAGAAAATAGATTGAATTGTTTATAGTTGTTACTTTGTTTTGACACTTCTTTTGGTCTGCTGTCTTGTCGTCCTCCAGAGAGCACGCGCATGAACAGCATCCTCACATCGCAGACGGAGCCATACGATCTGTCCTTCTCCCGCTCCTTCCAGAGCCTGTCGCACCTGCCTCCTTCCTACGAATCTGCCATGAAGGCTGACCTCAACAAGTACTCCTCGCTCAAAAGACTGAGTCAGAGCCGCTCTCTCATTATACACTCTATTGAGCTTGTTGTTTCAAGGCTGGGATCAATTTCATTTCAGCTCCTTTTGCTTCAGCCTTAACCAGTTCAGTCGACAACCTGAAATTCATCTTATAATTGGAATTTGCAGATTGATTTGATTATTAACATTTACATAATTCCACTGTGTGAATTGAATTTATTACTCTGAATTGCTAGAATTGACCCCAACCCTGAATTTTACACTCTGCACTGAAAGCAGTTAATGGTCTTTTGTATTTGTATTCCATATCAAGAGTGCACAAACCTACTCCTTGAGATCAATCACGTTTAAGAAGCCTGATCCATCTTATTGAGATTGTCAGGAGCTAAACTTTGCAGGAGGATAGTTCTCCAGGAGCAGGATTTACCACCTGAAAGAATACATGCAAGATTAGACCACTGTGCTTGTCAGACCACCCATATCTTTTTTTTTTTTTAACTCCCCTATGCAGAAGCCCTAGGCATGACATTCAATATGGCAAATGATACACATATTGAAGTTAGTTTCAGTCGCTGGAGAGGGCTGCCCCATCATCTCACTGCTACATTCTATTGATCTAACTGATTGCAGATTTATGCTATGTAAAGAGATCTCCTTTCAGGATGTTTCCTAAGTAAAGAGTAAATATACCAGATGGCTTGTGTAATTTAATATGGGTTAGCACAGGCTGCTTTAAACTTAAATCCTAGTGAACCATGACAGATATTTGACAGGAAAACTGACAGATCTTTCTTTCCACCCTGAATAATGACACAATTACAGTATTTAATTGGCACAAATGCCAAAAACATTCTGTATTCTCCTCTTAGCATTAAATATGCAACTCTTGTCTCCTCTTTGAGCTTAAATTAGTTTTATCTTGCCAATTTTATTTGTTGATATTGCTTTTAAATATACTTTTATGCGATTAAGCTTCAAAAAACTCTATTGTCTTACAATAATTGATAACCTTGAAGCTACAGAGAATTACTTCAGCTTACTTTATTATGCCTCGAAGGCTTCAAACAACATCAGAAAATGAGTTATCCATTATAATTAATGATGAAATATAGCAAAATGTCTGGAGATTTGCCAAAGGCCATTCAGCAAAATTGTAATTTACAGACATAACATGCACCTATTTTCTAGTTGTAGAAATACTTTCTCATATTTATACCCCCCTGTTTCAAATGTACAGCGTCTCAAGCATCTTATTAGTAGCCTTCTGAGAGTTTATTGGAGTGATACAATATAATTTTGCACTGGTAATTCTTTGTGCTTGTCTTACTTTCTATTTCTTTCCTTCTTTCTTCACTCAAATTTCAAAATTTCATTTGTCACATACAAAATCCTACACAGTACAACATGTAGTGAAATGCTTATTACAACAGGCCTTTATTTGATGAAGAATAAAAACTATCAATATCAAGAAGAATAAAATATCAATAACTATTTGAAGGACACCCATAGTTAAAAGTCAGATATAAAATAAAAATATGAATGTAGTAGCGATAAATAATATTGTATGTGAAGTGTTGGTTGAGTATGCTTACAGAGATGTCCAGTTAGTGTGGTTGTTGTGTGTGCAGAGTAGTGCAAGGTGTACGTGGAGGGCAATTTGTGCGTGTGCAACAATATATATAGTGTATACAGAGAATTGCATACAGTTGTGGTGTCTTGGTGATGAACTGAACAGTCTATAACAATGTCTATGAGTTGGATTCACGTTAACATTTAGAGAAACCTACTTTTACTTTGCAATAAACTTGATCAAGTGCCTGTAATGCTGTAAGTTTGTTTCTTAGTCTCGAAATCTACCACCACCTCAGGGAACTGCATTCTGAATTTCGTAGCATTTGAACTGGAAAGCTTTAACCTGGGTCTACTACAGAAATGATGCTTCCTTGATTTAAGTTTTTAATTTTCTTGAATACAGCTTTATTTCTCCCCATAATTAAGCACTATCACTGTTTCAGCTACAATGTTTGAGAAGAGATCTGTCGAGCGTGACAGATCTCAAGGTCATCAGCTTCATTATTCATCTCAGATGAGGCCATTATTTAATTATTTTGCTTCCCTAATCATTCAGATATAGATACAGTAGTCATACAGTGCTCTTGTGTGTGTGAGCTTCACTTTAGATAACCAGTTTTGGTTTGCTTTATCCCTATAAAATACTTATCATGATAATTACGTACTGTATGTTGAAAACTGTAATTCAGCATAGATGTAACCCTCTGTATTTACCACTCTTGTATTTATGATATTACTTTTAGGGGTGAAACAAGGAAACAAAAAAAGCTATCATCATGCAGTAATCATAATATAAGCAGGTTATGTTGCAGCTGGAGTGTAAGTATTAAATTCTTAGAGTTAGAACTGCTGAAATCTAAAACAAATGTAAAAAATACCATTCTCATTTTGTTTTGTTTTTTGGGTGCTGGGTGCTTTTTTTACTTAAAAGGTATCTACATTGGGTCTTTATAACCTCCAAGAGCAATGCATAAATCAAATCAAATTGGCAATGGTGGTACATCTATGAGATTAAATAAAAACTGGAGGTCACATTATACAGTATGTGACTGTCTATACTTAAGAGGGAAGCAAGCAGAATCCTCATTATGTATGTATTTATGACTGTAACTGTAATTTTTTTAAAACACATTTTTTTTTATCTTAAAAGTTATTCATTTTTCATTAAAAGCCAACTATATAACAATACATGAAACCTATTCATTCTTCATTAGCTAGCATATTAATGTCTTGAAGGCATTATATATATTAGGATGGTGCTGTACGGTAGTTTAAAATCAAACTGGACCAATACCAAGTGAACTGAAAAATCTATTTACAGTAAACATAGCAAGGTGGCAGGTAACAGAAGCTATCTAAAAGCTCTGTGAAATAATGAATTAGTGAATCTGTTAGATACATTATTAAACGGCTGAGCCATTTTGATACTTTTTTCTTTCATGTAAAGACAGTCTCGTACAGTTTTACATAAATACAAACTACTAATATTTCCCTATGATTTTTGTGTAAAGCTTCTGAAAATATTTTAAGGGACAAGTGTAAGTACAGTGTTTTTGTAACCTTTATTTTCCTCAATTTGGCTTTATGCTCTGACCATTAATTTATATAGGCATGGCTGATCACTACAGAACATACCCAGCTTACAGGCTTATGGTAGTCAGAAAGGTACATACACTATCTGGGATTTAGCTTAAAAAACTGGCTGGAAAAACAAAAAACAAAACAGATAGATAACATGCATTTGAAAGCATATTTTATTCACTCAGGAGTTTAATATTTCTTCATTCAACCTTTCACTCTTATCTGGTATAAGATTTATTAGGTTACTTTGTTGAAAAGAGATCAAATTCAAATTTATTTGTCACATGCAAAATCATACACAGTACAATATGTGGTGAAATACATATTTCTGTGACATCATGATCTGGTCACAACATTTAGTCAGAATAAAGAATCTTATGGTTCTTTATATTAGGAGAAGGCTTCAAATTTCTAACTGCTGAAACCAAAACAGCCTCCAGCACATGCCTTGTTCCAAACTGCATGGCGCCTTGTACACATCTTTTGTTGCTTGTGTTTCTACTTATGAAAATTTTATACATTACATGACATTGAAAAACACAAGATTGGTGGAAGCATGATAAGTTTTGACTGAGACTGACTCTGCTTTTCCACAGCTGAGAAGGATGTGGATGATTACTACAGCCGGAAGAGGCACCTTCCTGATCTGGCAGCACGCGGTACCCTCCCACTACACATGATTAAGGTGAGCCAGGATTCTCAGAGTAGCCAACAGGCTCAACAGCAGCAACAGCAGTCATCACGCCAACGTCCTCATCGTGTACAGAGAGCCATGTCTCAGGACCGTGTGCTGTCTCCAGAGCGTGGCTATGCTCAGGACTATGCCATGTCTGCCTACCCCATGTCCCCATATGGTGAACGCATCCTATCTGATGAGCAGTTGCTGTCAGCTGAGCGCCTCCGCTCACACGAGCGCCTTATTTCCCAGGACCGGCTGCATTCGCAGGACCGCCGCTACTCACAGGAGCGTGTCCACTCGCACGAGCGTTTGCACTCTCATGAACGCATGCACTCGCAAGAGCGCCTCTACTCCCAAGACAGGCTACGCTCACAGGACCCACTGCTCTCTCCTGATAAGACGATGTCATCCAAACGTGGCAGCTTTCATGGTGACAAGTCCATGTCCAGAGCCATATCGCATACGGACGTGTTCATGCCCACCACGCCACTCTTGGACCGCTACAAGATGACCAAAATGCACTCGCATCCCACTGCCTCAAACAACAGCAGTGCTGCTGCAGTGCACAACACGCTGACCAAGAGCCAAACCACCTCCAAGAGACAAGCGTTTGCCTCTCGCCGCACGCAGACCGTGGAACAGCTTCACTATGTCCCGCAGGCAGCTCAGCAGCAGCATCATCACCACTACCGTACAGGCAGTAAGACCGAAGTTACTGTTTAACTCTAATTTAATTGGACTTCAACCATTCACCAAGAACTTAGCCAACCAGTCTTCATCCTCACTATACTCTAGTCCACATATACTCTGTACTCAGACAAGAGATCCTTCTGTGTGCATAGTATACCCATTATTTTTGTGTGTTTGTAGATCACAGATAAAGGATGGACTGGAAGATTGTGCAACTTGTCAGAAATCGTCCATCTAGTTCTGCAGTTCTTAAGGGCTTTGCAATTTAAAAAAAATGCAGAGACTTCTAGCAGAACGACAGAAGGTGTAAATGAAAGTGCTAGTTGGTGTGAATGTGTAATGGAATTATATAACTTTATAAATATATAAATACACATACTGTTTGTACTTAAAGTCCTAGTCATAGCTTTAGAAATTCTGAAATTAAACAGATGTTCGCACTTCTATTAGTGCCTCTATGAAACTGTTCCATTTCATCAATGAAGTGGTTTTGTGGGTTACAAAGCACAATTGATTAAACACATTCTTTCCTATTTTTTATTTTCTTTAATTTTTCTTATTATATTTTGTTTTTACTTAGTTGTTTTGATCATTTGTTTGATTGACAAAGTTCTTTTGTGTAGATGATTGTAAATAAGCTATTCTAGCCACAGGAATCGGAGAAGTGTGTTGTAATTTTATTTTAGAAATTCGACAATTACAGATGTGACCCACTACCCCAGTATCAGATCATTTTAAATGAATACAAATATTATATGTGTCATTGCGATTGTGTTTGTAGAATGAGAACTGGGTGAAACTCCATGACCACTCTTGATATCTGGCTGTAGACTGTGCTCCATTGAGTGACTCACAAGAAGAATATAATATAATATGCTTGTTGTAGTTGCTTCAAATAAACCATCCTTATTTTTGTAAACATTATACTCACCTGGAGTAAATCTACTGTTTGCTTCATAACATCCATAGTAGTATATGTCCAGATATGATTAACAGTGAAGATGTAATAGTTCGCACGAAGACATAAGACATATCTCTGAGTGATGGGTTATGAGTTATGTTCTGAGTTATGTTCACACTGAAACCTTTTCCACAATTCCAATAATTGCTTCAATCAAATCTGTCTGTACTGACAGTTCCCAGTTCTAGACACAAGTCACACTTACCTGCCAGAAATAAGAATGCACTTTCTCCCCAAAACTGTCCCCCCATGTGCACATCAGTTCCTTCGGCAGTTGGTTCTCTGCATCACTCTGTGTGGTAGGTTCCTTCCAGTTTTATGTGAATCAGTTCCTCAGGGAAATCACCACTTTCCGCGCTGTTGTATCCATTCTCCAATATATGTTGGTAGCACTGGATGATAACAATGAATTTTATATTTACTTTTTCATTGGAGAAAACCAACAAAAAAATTGAGTTTACCACTCTCATTTGTTTTCATGTCCACAACTGATCTAAGGACTAATCTAGAACCACATACTAAAGTACAACATGGCCTCGTTTGTTTTACTTATCACAACATGATGACATAAACATAGACTTATATTTTCTAAACATAGAAATTACAGTCTCTGTAGAACTCAAAGAAGGAAGAAGTATTTCATTACTGTTTATAAACATACATATACATTAATTAATTCATTTTCAAACTGCTTAATAAAACTTAATAAAACGCGGGGAGGCTGGAGCCTATCTCAGCCGACTCGTGACAAGAGTGGGGTACACCCTGAACAGCTTGCCAGTCCATCGTTGGGCCGCAATTACACTCACAAGTGGGGATGAATTTAATACAACCAATAATCCTAATGTACATGTCTGTGGATTGTGAAAGAAAACCAGTGTACCCAGAGGAAACCCACACAAGCACGGAGAGAACATGTAAACTCCACACAGAAACACCCTTGCTGAGCCCAGGACTAAAACCCACAACCTTCTTGCTGGGAGGTGGACGTGTTAACCTCTACACCACTGTGATGCATGTTTACATTCACATACACGCATTTTGTAAACCAGCAAGCTCCCATAAGTTAACCTGCCTTGATTTCTACAAGGACGTTTACAGATGTTCCTAATCTCCACTGCTAATGGAAGTCCACTGGCTAACAAGGTATTTTGACCAAATTCCTGGGAAATGGTTAAGTGCCTTTGATTCCATATAATAACATATTCAATAAAAACCCTTTTCAATATTACAACTCTTCATTTAATTTCATTTAATTTGGTAGATCTAGTCCCCCAGCGCAGCTAACTGGGTTTGTAAAAGAACCATTGCTGATTGTTGTCAAGAGTAGGCTGCATTGCCATCAGCGTGTTTCTGCCCTGCGATGGCCTGCCGAGCTGTCCAGGGTGTACTCTGCCCTCGCCCAGAGTCGGCAGAGATGGGCGCCAGCCTCCCCGTGACACCAATTAGGATTAAGCGGTTCAGAAAATCAATGGATGAATGAATGGTAGATGTAGTAGAAAGAGCTGGCAAGGCCTTCCAGTTGCATTCATATTAAGGCTCAGTGCAAAATACTGATGTGTCAACCACCATTAAGTCCTCCACCAATATGCTTTGGAAGTGATAAAACCAGGCATGCCTCCTTAATTACCAGACAGTGAAGTGCAATTAATATATTTTTCTGTGTGTTTACACGATTTTGAGTCTCAGATCTTTATACCATGCTAATTAAATGCAAAGCATTTCATTTTGGAATTATTTTGTCATAATCAGAAAATTGCAGCTGATTCTTAAATGTCATACAAGTGATTAGAATTACACTATATGGATAAAAGTTTGTGGACATCTGACCATTACATCTGTATATGCTTTGGAACATCTCATTCCACACTAGGATTTAGACCCAGCATTTCTTTATTAATATCCTCCATTCTTCTGGAAAGACTCTCCGCTAGATTCTGGAACGTAACAGCGAGGATTTGCCTATTCGAAGCATTAATGAGGCTGGGAACTGATCACACTCAGTAAGGGACACTTGACTTTTGCAATCTTTGGCGAACCATGTCTTCATGGACACTCATTTCCAGGGATTTAAAATTTTAATGATACAGCTACATTATAAATTTGCATACAGTTCTGTGCTTTTTGGTACCAGTTGTGGTCACAGAATATGTATGTGTTATTGTTCTTAAATTTATACCAGTGTTGTAGTATAAGCCTTATCAAAGGGTGATGCATCTATCAGTTATGTACCCTATTAAATATACCCTTTTTTCTTCTGAATCATGGGGGAAGATGGAGCCAATCTTAGTTGATATCAGGTGAGAAGTGGGGTGCATCCTGAACGCATCACCAGTCTATTGTGGTCTAACACAGATAATCAATCACTCATTCATTCACTTGCTGGACCCCTTACTACTACTTGGGTTGTGGGCAGGCTGGAGCCTATCTCAGCTAACTCTGGGCAAACACGGGGTACACCCCGAACAGCTCTTCAGTCCATCCCAGAGCCGTCACACAACTATACATACCCACATTTTAACCTAGAGGCAATTTGAAACAGCTACATACCCTTATATGTGTCATTGGACTGGTGGAGGAACCTGGAGAAAACCTAGTCAGCATGGGAAGAAGATGCAAACTCCACACTGAAACACTTGAAACTGTCTTAGCAAGGAAACAGTCTCATCTCCACAATACCATGCTGACCGATCGAAACATTTACACTCACTACTCCACTACGTTGTCTGATAATTATGCTTATATGAGGCATTTAGAATAGCCAGTGTCCACTGTGACCACTATCACCCTGTTCTTATTATAAAAAATCTACTAATTTTTCAGGAAGCTGAATAGTTATTGTAGTTATATTTATAAAAAAAACAATTTAATCATTAATATATATATATAAATAAGCATTCCAATTTGCTTGCTGAGTACTATTAGCATTCATTTATTCATTAGCATTCATGAACCGCTTAATCCTAATTAGGGTCACAGGGAGGCTGGCGCCCATCTCAGCCGACAGCAGAGTACACCCTGGACAGCTAGCCGGGCCATCACAGGGCAGAAACACACTGACGGCTACTCTTTAGCAACAGTTCTTTTGCATGCTTTTCATCCCAGACAGTGAGAGACATGGGTGGCCTTTGATAACCCAGTTAGCTGGGCTGGGGGACAGCAGTGACAACCCGCTGATAGTGGGGCTTGAACCTCCGACCTTGGGATTTGGTAATCCAACACCCTACCACCGTGCCATAACTGCCCCAGTACTATTAGCAAAGCCATGATATTGTCAATATGAACCATTGTCGATAGCCTATAAAGATCATTTTATTTGATGGCGGTGTTTGACATGTTTTGTTTGCTAGGTACTGATGGGGGTGAATTATAAATATAACAAATGTCCAGATTTTGTGGGATTGTGAAATCTATGACAAATCTTTACAGTCAACATATTAAAGTGTAGAGCTCAGAAAAATATCTGCAAAAGTGAATTTTCACAGACCACCCAGTGTCCATTGAGGACTCCCAAATGCTGTGTGGAAGTGACTGCCAGGTGTCACGTGACTGATCAAATGTTTTAGGGCACAACACAAAGCTATCTGAAGTCAGGTTTGCTATTTGTGTAAAGAAAGTGGTTTGTGATTACTTAAATGAGAGAGAGGCCCTTTCTTCCACTAAATACTATTTAACACATACTATGGCTATGCCTTGTGCTGCGGTAATAGGATTGCCATGGATATTTGTAAAACCAAAACACTGAGCTCACCATCTGCCTTCACTCAGTTTTAAAGACAGAAGATTGCTTAGTTGCAACCTGTATACTCTGTAGTGAGTTTAAATGATTCTTATTCTGTTATAGTATGTTATGAACGTTTGAGAACTTTGACTTCTGGACATATGGCATGCTCTAGTTCTTAATCTGCCATGGTAATCTGCAACTGTAAAAAAGTAGAACAGATGGTTACATGCATATGTAACTGTGGGTATCTGACTAAGTAAAAGAACACCATGCCACCTGGATCATTCAGGTGGAAATGAATGGCCAGAAATGGAATAAGCATAATGTACCTAGGGATCTTTTGCAAGCTGTCCATGTGGGGTCCAGGTTAGGTTCACAAACTGATTATTAGTTTTGATGGCACACCTATTACACACATTTTATTACATGATATAACATCACTTGAGTACCTATAGCTAGTAAGGAGGTTTTCTATGTTGGTGATGTACTATAAGTCACTGAGGTCACCAAACCATCCCATTCTATCTCCAATAGACAAACATGACAGAAGGCAAAGTATACTCTCTACTAAGAACCACACTTTTTTTGTCACATTTGAATTAATACCTGCCATGCTTACCAAATACCGCAAAGCCTTCTTTAAATTCATTGGAGTCCGGGGGAGCAAATGCAGTTCACGCACCCCACATGCCCACACACACTCAGATATTTGCAGTACTACTCTCCACACATTCAGGTGTGATGGCAAACATTACATTTCAGGCCCCTGCTTCATTCCATCAGCATGCAAATGAAAATATAAGACTTAAATGAAAACCAAGAATGTAGAGCAGGGTGACTAAAGATGTGCTTCGGAATCAGGGTTGAAGGGTCATATTCAAGCTTTGACACTGTGCAAATGGCTACTGGCTAAGACAGCCTCTATAAAATAATGAAAAGCTTTCACCAGCTCTGCCTTTGAAAGCAATGTCTTGTTCAGTTAAAGCACATCCTCTTTGCATTTGAATTTTTAATTTACAATACGGGATGTATAAGTGCTTTTAAAGATTTGTGAACACTTGTCAGTCTTCTGCAACTTCTCAGCATAAATGTATTTCTATTTAGCAAGGCTTTTAGCAGAACAAAAATTATGTCCCCTGAAAATTCACCTTATTTTTTATTTTTTTTTTCAATTTGTAAGCAACCTTAAAAAAAACCTACAAAAATACTTATGTAATGACTTAAAAATATAATAAAAATATTAATAAACAAAATAACAGCATACATCATTGACTTTTCTAAATATTATATTATTTCGAACAATATATCAACATAAATGATTGTCATTCTTAACATTTACCTATTATTGCACCCAGTTCTATAGAAGTTAACCTATTAATGGTATGAATAATATGCACATAAATGCAAATAAAATTAATTGAAGAAAAAACAATTCACTGTATGAAAAATAAGTGCAAAATAATGGGATGGATATCCTGTTAACTATTACAAAGTGCTTGGGAAAGACAGGAAGACAGTAACAAGACTTTAACAAAAAAGGGCTACTCAGAGCCCAGAGTTACTGACTGCACCAAAAGTTAGGATGTTCTAGGATTAATGCCAGTGTAAGAAAATAGAGATATAACCAGGGCCCAAATGTAACAGGGTGGAAAATGACCTGAGGGAATTCCCAACTAACACTGCCACTGTTATAATCATAGGGCCATGTTTAAAGCCTTAATCTGTATAAAAATAGAGTTTTGCTTATAAATGTTATATTTATCAAAGAAGTGGTAAAAAAATAAACCTCTGATTAGTCATATTAGTTTTGTCATATACTCTAATTCAACCATTTTTTTTTTGGCAATATGCTATTGTATTTTAGTGGGTTTACTGTGTTAAACAGTGAACCATACCAGGGACACAAAAGGTACAGTTAGTTATAGTTTGTAAGTTGTTGGGCAGATAACTTTAAGAGGGTAGAAAAAAACTGGACAGAAATACCACACAGCAACTCCATATTTTAACTGTAAGTGTAAGTTATGGGCATTTAGTACTGTACATAATATAATTGGATAACAAAATGATACAAACATAGATAAATAGATAACTAGTTATAAGATCATGGGTCATGTCCATTTTAGATGTCTGACTTAATATAATTATGACTAAAAATTCCTGTCAGGTCTACACTGTTATAATCTTGAGTGTTCATTCAAGCACACAGATCCAATTATATTCTACCTTTTGCTATGTAATAACACTTTGCGACATGTTAGCATTGGAAAAGTAGGAATCTACACATTACATAAGCATTTTAGTTAGAAGTTGAATATGTTGGAGCATTGCCGTAATTACATATAGTATGCTCCCACTGGCTTTTTACATTAGCCATTTCTCAACACTGACCTGTAACCTAGCAACTACCATTTCCCACAGAAAATGATTAAAGCCACCTTCTTTCTAATTCTGAGTCACAAGCCGTGGTACCTTTCTCTACGAGGACTGACACTTTTCCCCCAGTGTATGTTCCCTGCAGCACAAACATGCCCCATGCAATATGAAAAATTAATTTTCAGCCTGTATGTGGCCTTTTAAAAAACTTGAATGTCAGTTATGGTGCATAAAATAAACACCACTATAATAAGTAATGAAGAAGTACATCTAAAATGTGGGTAAGCTTTGGGAATAAAGAGTAGAGAGGAGCTGAATTTCTTCAGAAATATTTTATAGACTATTTAAAAATTTATATGAAATAATATAGTGTATACTTTAGTTACAAGACCAGGGCTATATATTGACATTTCTAATTGGAACTACTTTCCAAAAGGAATCTAATTCTGCATGAATGTATTGATTTTTACACATAATAAAAAATTAAGTTTCCAAAACCAACAAAGGACAAAGCACCATGTTCAATAAGTTTTACCTATCAGTAAGCTTGATGTTGCTTTTATGTGTTGCAGTGGTGTAGAACATTGTGCCTCACAGCCCCAGCTTTCCTGGTTCCACCCTAAACTTGGGTTATTCTCTGTGTCCAGATTCCATGTGAGATTTTTTTCTGGACTCTCTAGTTTTTCCTGCTAAAGGTACATGGCATGGTCAAAAGTTTGTGGACACTAGACCATCATACCTACATTTGCATTTTCAATGTCCCATTCTACATTTAATCCCCCTTTGCTGCTATAACAATCTCTGATCTTCTGGGAAGAATTTCCACTATGTTGGAGCATGGCTGTGGGGATTTGCTGATTTAGCCACGAGGACTAATGAGGTCAAGCACTGATGCCAAATGAGGAAGCCTGGGGGTGCAGTTTGCATTCCAATTCATACCAAAGGTGTTCAGGTCAGGCCAATTTTTAATTTTTTTTTTGATACAAACTTTGGCCAACCAAGTTTTCATGGACCTCGCTTTGTGTACAGGCGGTATTATCAAGCTGGAACAGGTTTGGGACACAGTTCCAGTGTAACTGGAAAACTGGATTGCTGTTCCATACAAAAACATTGAACAAAGTTTCTAAATTTTAACTTTGTAGCAGCAGTTAGGGGAAAGTCCACATGTAGGTGTGATGGTCAGGTGTTCAAGCACTTTTGTCAATTTAATGCAGAATAGAGACTGTAAAGCAAATGTGTGTGAACTGGCATCCCTACTCAGGATTTTTACCAACATGTGCCCAGTGTTCCTGGGATAGGCTCTGAATCCGCTGCAACCCTGGTCAGGATCAAGTGGTTACTGAAGGTCGAATAAATGATGATACTTGCTTAACCATAAAATATTAAATACAACAGTCATCTGTTAGCTCTAAAATGCCTGCTCACTCCTGTTGGAAGCATAAAGCATTCAGGTTACAGGGAAAAAAATGAGTGTGATGGCAGATGGGCTTTCATTTCTGCTCTACTGTATTCACCTCAAAGCCACAGCCCTGTGAGCTTCCCTCTTTTTCATTCCTTCCTGACATTATCACCATCCTGACATCAACTTCAGTATATCATCTTATTATTGATTAATTTTGTAAAGTATGAGCAGACACCTAACTTATATCAAGGATTTAGGTCAGGTTTGGCACAAGAAAAAGCTGCTGAATTGATTTTTATTTGAAATTTATGGATTGTCAAATAAATGAATGAAAAGTTTTTATTGTGGCTAGTTATAATTACACACCACTGTTCACCATTATGAACTGCAACATGTGCACAACATGTGCCAAACAGAAAAATTATCATTATATTTATATGTTACATAACAAAAAATAAACTGTTTTTTTGTTTGTAAACAATTAAGCTAAGCTAAATGCTAACCCCTACAAACCAGCCATTCTGAGCCTTCAGTGGGGAGCCAGTGGAATTATCAGGGACCCCACACACCCTGGACACCCCCTTTTCTCCCCTCTCCCCTCCGGAAAAAGGTACAGGACACTAAAAACAAAAACTAACAGACTCAAGAACAGCTTTTACCCACAAGCTGTTAAACGTGCAACCCCACCACCACCACCACCACCACCACCATCATATACACTGATCATCATCCAGACCATCTTCCTGGACAGTGCCACATTACTCTTTAAGTGCAACACACATGTTTAAGTGCAATACTCATGTTTAGAGCAGATCTCGGACATCATATAATATTTTAACATCATGTAACTTATGATTAAAAAGCTCTATCTCTCACCCTGTGTATACCATGCACCTTTGACATATCATGCACCTTCTGTATATGTCTCTTAATACACTAAGCTATATATGTGCAGTATACCTATATACACATACATATACATACCCATAAGTACATAAATAGGTATGTGTATATATGTGTATGTAGGTGTATTGCACATATATAGCTTAGTGTATTTACATCAGTTGTTTTTTGTGTACTTTTTTATAATTGCTGCTAAACAGAAAGCTGCTTAACTGATTTTCATTGTTCATGCATCAGTTGACAATAAAGATCTTTTATCTTATGTTCTCTTTATCACAGCACCTCCAGTCAGCCAGCTCACCTTGTCATACCAGGACAGTAGAAAAGACTGGTTATTTTTTCCTGACTTTTGATCAATATTGGACATTGATCTGCCTTGCTGTTTAACACAGAGTCTCTTGCATTATCTACCAGCATGCACGCTAGTGAAATTTACTAAACTAAAACAGGAAGCAAACTGAATAATTCATTATTTATGTTTTTCACCTTAAAGCCACATCACTTACTGTACAGGTTCCCTCTTTTTCATTTCTTTCTGTGTTTATCACCTTCATGGCATCAACTTCACTATATCATTTTATTGCATCAATTTGTAAAATATGACTAAATGAAAACAAAAAGCAAACTTAAGAATGCTATATTTATGATTTAATTTACAATAATATATGTATAGTAGTATAGTATATGCTAGTAAAAACAGACTATGAGCAGGAGTTACTTGCAAAACATGAAAAGCTTTGATGCAATGTCAATCAAAAATAGGCTCCACCACTTTGACATTTCCTCCAATCATCATGCAGAAACTTAGTGTACTGGTCTGCCCACTACCCACTCACAGTCCCAGAGATAAACGTACCTGGAAATTATGTTTTTCAAGCATTTGTACATTAGACATCTAGCTTTACTGTACTGGTAGCAAAGCATATTCGGAGAGCCATTGCACTTCAGTGAAGCGCACTTCAATGGGTTTTAATGGATCGTGCTGCCATAAAAATTTAATCCAAGCTCTTTGGGAGATATTAATCTTAAACATTTAAATTTTGTCAGCATGAGAAAAATTAACTTTTAAAAACGTGTCTACTAAAATTCTTTTCACGTGTTGCAATCATTAAAGGTTACTGACAGAAATAAATAGATTCTTTTTTTTCACTGTGATTACAGACAAGCAAACAGAAACTTCCTGGACCAAATGTGCCGTCAGATTCACCTGCAAATGCATCCATCAGAGTATCTCCAATTTTCAACACCAACACTGTCAGAACCATCAGAGAAAGGAGGAGAAATGGAGGAGTGTGTGTGTGTGTGAGCGAGTGTGTGAGTGAGTGTTTATGTGGCTGTGGAGGGAGGTTGCATGTGTGAGTGTGACTGTGAGGGAGTGGAGGTTGGGGGGTCGATGGCTTTCACAGCTCTAGGGAAGAAGTTGTTTTTGAGTCTGGTTGTGCTGGTCTTAATGTTTCTGTACCACTTTCTTGAAGGAAGAAGAACAAACAGTCCATTTCCTTGGTGGGTGGGATCCACCGCGATGCGGCTGGCCTTCTTCAGGACATATATTGTATCCAGATCTGGTAGATGGCAGCCATCTGGTAAACTTTAGCGGGACTGATAATGAGGAACAGCATGAACTGAGGGTGTTTCTTAAAACCCTAATTTGTTGTTTTCTTGATCCTCGACCTTCGCTTGAATTCGAGTCAAAGGTTTTGAAAAGCACCCATACTCTTCATTGATTGTGACTCGCTGAAGTACAGCATCCTGAATGGACACTTTCTTTAGATGTTGTTTTCTTCACTATGATGGTTTCTGCCACCTATTGGCATCCTCCAGACAGTGGAACGTTTGCATTGCATTCGCATCTGCAATGCATGCGTCACATCAAGTATATTCCGGCCCTTGCACACCTATTACAAAACTGACATCCTAGACATATATCTGTCCTGATAGATTTCACTTAAGCCCCTCCGTTGTTATGTATTATTCGCTGTACTTTGTAGAGGGCCACAATAATATATGTATAAGTCGGATATATGTCTAAGATAATTATTCATGCAGGAATTAATGGCATACGCATTTGTTAGTCAGAGGTTACGGAAGTTAACTTTGAACTTTTGTGGAAATTAGTGAAGACAATGTCTGATGTATGTATATATGTGCCACACTATGCTCTGGCCCCATCCCAGTACAGCATGGCAATTATACACCACCCTTTTGTCTAAAAAGGCTCTAAATAAAAAGAACTAAAAAATTACTTCTCTATAATTTTTTATAAAAATGTGTTGAATAATGCTAGAGTAGGCAAAGAAAACAAAAAAAATAATAATTCCAACAAGTATACTGAGGTAAAATTATATTTATAAAAAAAACAATGAAAATACCAATTTTTCAGAAAAATTTAAAGGTGACGCAAATTTATTTTTTTTGACTTTTGCATAGCATGAATGAACTTCAAACCATTTGGAATGGTTTAGCGAGTGAAAAAATTAAAAATATGTGAACACTAAGCCTGAAAGGTTAAATTCTGTAATCAAAGTAAAGGGAGGCTGCACTAAATATTGACTTTTTTCTCAAAAAAGAGACTGTTATTTTTGTTATTACTATATTTTGTTGTTTGTTTACTTGTTCTCATCAATATGATCCAATATTACATGAAATAAATAATTAAATAGTACTTGGTATCTGATTTATCTTCATTTTGTTTAGTGTATAATCATTACTGAACACTACTGTAGCTTACAGCAGGCTATGGTCAGTGATGGATGTCCAGTGGGTGCTCTGAAAACAATGTGCTACTTTTGAAAGCAAACCTGGCCTGATAGGGTGGGACGTTATCTAGCCACACTTGGGAAGGAGCTGCTCCTATTTCTTGCAGCATAACAGTCTTAGAACAGGACCAGTTTATCAGTGACTATCCGGTGCCAAGGGCAAGGGAGCAGACAAACATGCTAATCCAAGAGTTTGTTGACTGCAGGGTTGTCACACAAGGTCAAGTTTAATGCTCTCATGACTGGTTGGCTTCACTTAATGTTCATTTGCCTGCTAACATGCATATTAAAAGTTATGTTAGATTTCTTGTAAAGTGAATTTAATAATTGACAGTGACCCAAAGAAGTTCTGTAAAAATATATTAATTTTATATATGACTTATAAATTGATACATTTCTCCCGAATTGATAGGCCAGTGATGAGTGTGCCAAGGAAAAACTCCATAAGGAAAACATTTTGGGAGGAACCAGACTTAAAATAGGACCCAGGGTGGAACCTCAGAGAGTGATTTCATCTCTCTGCTTTAAATTTGAATAATCAAAAAGTGCTAATTGTATCAAAAGGAACTTGTGAGTTTACAAGCTCTTTGGAGTATGAGCATCTGAATAATTTCTTAATTTATTATAGGTTTAACTTAAAGGTTATATGTGTAGGCACAGCAGAACAGAGCGCTGTACGGAGCAAGGGGAAGGTCAAAAGTGCAGAGTGGAAAACACACCGCACCTTGAACAAATGAAATTTATGATTGTTTGTTTGTTTGCAGGACTGGTGGAGGTCATAAAAGGGGAGAAGGCTGAGAGAGAGAGAGAGAGAGGTCCTGTCCTGACCAGCACCACGCTACAAGTGTGTGTGTGTGTGTGAGAGAAAGAGAGTGGTGTGCAGGTGGTATGCTGAACTCAGTCACAGAGTGAGACATTGGATGAATAAAGCTGCTAAAATGCAGAACAGAAAGCAAAAGCTAGAGAAAGTGAATTAAAAAACATCCTACCTGCAGCCCGGTATCTTCGGTATTCCAAACCCGAGTTGTATCACACTATATGTGGTGTTCTTAGCAATTGTAGTTCTAAGGCTATCCAGGGAAGAACTTCCATAGCTATTCTTATGGTCTCTAGAGTGGCTTGTAAAATTATTCATATTTTTTTTAACGTTTTTACAATTTGTCAGGTTATAACCACAAACGAACATTTTATTGGGATTTTATGTGATACACCAAAACAAGGTGGCACATAATTGAGAAGAGAAGAAAAAAAAAAGTGTGGCATGCATTTGTATTCAGCCCCGTTTTCTCTGATACCCCTAAATAAAATACAGTGCAACCAACTTCAGAAGACCTTCAGAAGTCACCTAATCAGTAAATAGAATCCACCTGTGTGTAATTCTAATCTCAGCATAAACACAGCTGTTCTGTGAAAGCCTCAGAAATTTGTTTGAGAACATTAGTGAACAAACAGCATCATGAAACCCGAAGAAACACACCAGACAGGTCAGGGATAAAGTTTTGGGGAAGTTTAAAGCAGGGACAGGATATAAAAAATATCAGAGCTTAGAACATTTTACAGAGCACCGTTCAATCCATAATTCAGAAATGAAAAGAGGCACAACTGAAAACCCACCAAGACAGTCTGGGCAAGAAGAGTATTGATCAGAGAAACAGCCAAGAGGCCTACGGTAACTCTGGAGGAGTTGCAGAGTCCACAGCTCAGGGGGGAAGAATCTGCAACTCCACACTGAACATTCAAACTCCACACAGAAAGATCCTCACCGAGGCTGGGACTTAAATCCAGGACCTTCTTGCTGTGAGACAGACATGCTAACCACTAACCACCCAAGAACATATTAGTTAAATAACAAATTATTGCAGCTTACTGATAGACAAAATATTCTTCTGTTGAAACATTCTGCATCACAAAAACACCAGGACTCACTCTCTTTCTCTCTCTCTCTCTCTCTCTCTCTCTCTCTGTCTTTGTGTCCTTGGTCTGACCATTCTTAATGCGGTATAATCTGTATTCTTATCTAATTAATTGTCATAATCAATATCCGATACATTTAATCATGGACAGATGCCAGCCTGCCAGTGCAACATCAGTTGTGAAAAACTTTTTGGTGGCAAAGCATGAGCTTCAATGCACTTTTGTATATTGCGAGATTCTTATTAAAACTTTTTTGATTTAGTAATTCATTAAATATACCCATGTAATGGGAGAAAAAAAATCAATGTAGGACAATTTAATAAGCAAACAGGAATACATTACAGGATTCTTAGACTTTTTTAAATAATGGATTTATCTAAAAGCTTTATAATGTTGAAAGGAAAACCTCTTCTTGATCAAATTTTAACAGGTTTACTGGAGTGGTACAGCAAGGGCTTCAACACACCAACACACCCACACACAACTGTCTTACTATTTAACTATGTCAATTGACATAGTTGGTAATGCAGCCAAAATTAATTCAGCCACTACACCTAAACCTTACCTCAGTGTCCAAAAGCTTTTGGATGTTTTTTTTTTCTTTGAAAATAAATTGAGAGTAAAGCACAGAATAGTGAAGTAATCTTCTTGTCATGGGATTTTAAAGATACAGAAGAAGAAATTCTTTATGTTATCTAAAACTACTCTTGCTAGATCATTATAATTGGATTCCAGCTATATTTATTGCATTTCCCGTATCCCCTTTCCGCATGGCTCTGTATCATACCTCAGTGTCTGGATGTGCTGTATGGTTTTCTCAATAACAGATATAAAGTTCCCTGGAGGCCCATCGCTGTGCGAGATGATTCACAGAAAAATACTGTGCAAGGATTGCAATATCTTCAGGGGAGCAGTTTCTTCCATCTCAGGCCATGGTAGGATTAGAAGCAGCAGATCTATCTGAATGTGAAGTTGAGACTTTTCATGGAGGAAGGTTAGAGGGACTGTTATGGTTTCAGCTCAGTGGGATCTTGGATATTGAGTGTTCAGGCAGAAAGACTCAGAGGATAACGACTCATGAAGAGAGAACAGAAAAATGCCTTCAATATAAAAGGAAGGAGAGGTTCTCTGAATAGAACAAAGGAATGCAATGTGTGTGAAGATGCTATAGAATGATTTTCAGAAAGGACTGTAACACAATGGAACATGATGGTATAGAAAATCAACAATGGGATGATATGATGAGTTCCAATGATTCCTCCCTGAAGTTGATTATCTCCCTAAAACAGCATCTGGAAATGTTTTCCTCTTACAGTAAGTATACCACAGCAATAACATACCAACATTAGCCCACATTTTACTTTATTAACAACACCACTCATTTTTATACAGTACATATGTTTAAGGCCTTAACACATCTGGGGTGTTTTTTTTGTGTGTGTGTGATTAATTCACACACTGATGCACCTTATTTTCTCCAAACAGTAGTTTTCAAATGATTACTTTCACACATTTCCCACACTACTGTGCTATATATATATATATATATATATATATATATATATATATATATATATATATATATATATATATATATATATA